>PITA01015343.1:0-50534 GCA_004023965.1 Spilogale gracilis
GGGTCTCTAATGGTTTGTCTCTCTCTCTGATTTCTTTCCATTCAATTTTCTTGCCATTCCTCTGTGGTCCTCTGTACTATTCTTTATGTTCCACATATGAGTGACACCACATGATAGTTGACTTTCTCTGCTGGTTTTATTTCACTCAGCATAAGCCCCTCTAGTTCCATTCATGCCGATGCAAATGCTGGGTATTCATCCTTTCTGATGGAGGTGTAATATTCTATTGTATATATGGACCACATCTTCTTTATCCATTGATCTTTGAAGGGCATCTTGGTGCCTTCTAGTTTGGCTATTGTGGACATTGCTGCTATGAACATTGAGGTGCATGTGCCCCTTCTTTTCACTGTATCTGTATCCTTGGGGTATTTATTAAATACAATTTTTTTTTGCTCAATTCCTTACCCCTCAGTGAGCTCATTCTCTTTCTCCTTCATACACACAGACACCCCAAATGCAGATTACTACCACCTATTAATGGAAAGACAAGTTTTTAAGAAACCTTAAATATAAAGCAGAATTACTGAGAAATAATATCCAGGATTTTTTCAGACAAGTAATTAAATGGAGAAAAACAATGAAATGAATAAAAAAATACCTCTCAAGAATATTGAGGAGGGGCGCCTGGGTGGCTCAGTTGGTTGGCCACTGCCTTCGGCTCAGGTCATGATCCCGGAGTCCCGGGATCGAGTCCCGCATCGGGCTCCCTGCTCTGCGAGGAGTCTGCTTCTCCCTCTGACTTTCTCTCCTTCCATGCTTTCTTCCACTCACTTTCTCAATAAATAAATAAAATATTAAAAAAAAAAAAAAAAGAATATTGAGGAATGTCAGTGATATAATCTTATAAATTTTTCAGTTTGAATTTCATAGATTGCATAGCCTCTGCCCTTACATATATCACACTTCAGTAATGTTTCACTATCATTTATTCCCAACATAGCTATAGCTGAAGGAATGGACAAAAGGAAGTAATGATATATATTGAACCAGAGTAAACAACAGACCATTTACTACTTCATAAGTTGCTACTCTATAGAGGAAATGTATCTGATGTTGGGGACAGAGAAATTCAAAATCAGAAACTGAAATTGCAGGAGAGAAAACATTGTAACTGTAATATCAATTTCTGTTTGAAGACATTACGTGTATGATAAAGAATCAGGAACTTTTCATATAGAGTTGTTAGTTGTAGAGTCATCATAACAATTACCTTGAGAGGATTAGAGAACTCTTTCTTAGACAAGTCATCAACTGCTTTCATATTCTGTTATGTAACAATCATGATGTTTAATCATTTGATTAAAAGAAAAAGAAAAAAGAATTGCAGATAGAAGACCTTTGAGACTTTTTAAAAAGTGATTTATGATGTGCTACATTTATAAAAAATAAATTCATCACTTTAAAAAATGTAAATTGTAATCTTCTTTGTTTTATACATATGTCCTCTCATGGTAAAGTAGAAGAACTTTAAGCCTCTTCTATATTAAGAGTCTTATTTGCTGGTTTGATGTACAATTCAGTCATTTATGAAACAATAAATGACTAGGAGCTAACATAACTGAAAAAAAGTTAGTAGACTACAACAATGAATGACTACTTATTTTGCTAAAATTCATTCCAAATTGAATTTGCTCCAAAAGAAGTTATTATATTTATATCAAAATGGAAACACATGAAAAAAATGCTTCATTGTGTTTTACCACCAAATATTTTATACAGATTTTTAATTTTTTATTAAAGGAAAAAATTTTAAAGTCTTGGAATTTTGAAGTCCAGTCTTCATGATTTCCCAGTAGTTTATGAAATTATGCATTGGATTATTCATTACAACTTTTTTTATTTTCTCAAAAAAGAAATAATAATTTAGTAAACTAACGGAAATCTTAACAGTACAGACACTTGGAGAAGTTACCAAAATTCAGAGTTCAAATAGAAATAATTTCAATATTTACACTTTGATTTGTTATTTTGGTAAACAGGTTTATTACAGTCATGTGTAATCAAGTAAACATTTATCAACTATATTCTCAACAGAAAACTCCTATAGTAAATATAAGAACTTGAAAAGCCTTTAAGCAGTTTTAATAAAACAGTCAATGCAACAGTCACTGTTCAGAGTCAACAAGATATGTTTTTGAGGTACCTGACTAGTAGTGAGACATGCAGCTCTTGATCGCGGATTGTAACTTCAAGCCTCATGTTGGGCGTACAGATTACTTGGTAATTCAGGGAGAGAAACAAAACAAGAGAGACTTTCGACACAGAAACAAACTGAGGGACTTGGAGGGAGGGGGGTGAAAGGATGTGAGATCCTGGTGGTGGGTACTGAGGGCACCTATTGCATAGAGTACTGGGTGTGGGGAATGGGGAATGAATCTTGGAACACTGGAAAAAAAATTGTTACAATAAAAATAAATAAATTTAAAAAAATCTTATGGGGGAGAAAAAAGAAAAGAAAAAAGATAGAGTTTTCAATCACTTTCCACTTTATGAAATCTTTCAACCATATTGGAGAATAAAGTATTCACAGCTAATATTTTAGCATATTGAAAATTTATCCAATTTATTCAGGCTATTCATGATATAAATCATTTTCTGAAAGTGATGAAATACTAGACAACTTTGAGGCCTCTGTCATCCATCTTCCATCCCCAGAGATAGCTAGTTTTGTGAAATTGGAGTATCTCTTCTGTCATAGTTCGTGTTCTTACACAACATGTAATATAATTTTGTGTTCCTAAATTTACAGAGTCATATACAATATATATCCAGCAGGAGCTAGTTGGAATTTTTGGTCATAAATATGATTTTGAGAAGCAGCCATAGTATTTTATATAGTTCTGTTTATTCCTTTTAAATGCTCTCTGGCATTCTACTGTATAGAAAGATTATACTTTTGTTAATCTTCTCCTGTTCATGGCCATTGACATTTCTTCCAGTGTTTTGCTGCCTCAGACGATGTTGTAGTGAAAGCTCTTATGATGGCTACTTGTAGATAAGTGCGCAAGTCGAAGCACAAGTTCAAGTGCATATGCATTCTTCATTTGTACGTGTCATCTCTATCATTGCCAATTATATATCCAAAACAGTTGTACAAATATACACTACCATCAGCTGTTTAAGAGGTCCTCAGTCTCCAAGTCATTGCTAACACTAGACAGAATAACAGGTCAAATCCATGCTCCTCCACTTAATAGCTGTGTGGCTCTGGCATATTAATACATAACTTCTCTGTGCCTCACTTTCCTCCTGTGCAAAATGGGGAGGATAATATCACCCACTTGATAGGACTTTGTTAGGGTTGCATAAATGGGGTTCTATAAAATATTTAAGAATAATTCTATATAAGAAGCACTCTGTATGTGTTTGCTATTTCAGTAACGTTCAGACTTGTAAGTAGTTGCTGAAGATAATAGTTCTGATCTTCTTTTAATTGGTATAAAATTGTCTTAACATTCAATTCTGCAATTGCTTCATTATTTGTGGGTCTTTTTTTTTCTCTTCTATACTTGGTTAGTTCATAAAATTTTACTACTCAGTTTTTATTATAGATTATAGATCTGTTCAGATTTTCTGTTTCTTTTCAAGTTAATTTTGGTAACATATTTCTCCAGAAAATGGCTTATTGTATCTATTTGCAAATTTGTTATTAAAATGCATATGTTATTCTTAGTTTTTTAATTTTATATTGAATAGGAAAGTAATTACAACAGATACTGAATAATATGAATTTCTTGATTACTTCCCTATTTTCATTCTTCCTGTTATTCATTTGTACATATATATATATATATGTATATATATATATATATGCATGCATATGTATATGTATTCATTCTTCCATAGGTTTATCATTATTTTATTCATCTTTCAAAGAAGTAGCCTCCAATTTTCTTGATAATATCTTTCTCTATTTTACCAATTTCTGTAATTATGCTTATTTTATTCTTAAATTATCAGAGTTATTTTTTTCTGGATTCTTGAATCTATATATTATTAATTTTTAAAAGAGGAATTCTCTCAACTACCACAAATACACAGAGAAGAAAATTTTAAAAAGTTAAAATATCAGTATGCTCTGTTTTTTCCTCATATAGATGGAATAGTTTTCAGAGCTCAAGAGTTGAGTATAGTTATACAGGTCAATAGGATTAAGGTAAAACTGATGAGTCTTAGGTAATAATGAATTAAAAGTTGTGTTTGTATAGTTCTTTGTTCTCTACGAATTTCCATACTCATTACCATATTTCCTTTTTTTAAAAAAGAGTTAAATTGAGATACAATGTATTTATCATAAAATTCATTCTTTTAAGTGCACAGTTCTGTGGTTGGTAGTATATTCACAGAGGAGTGCAACCATTGTAACTATCTGATATTAGAACATTTTAATCCCTCCCCCAAATTCCATATTTTAAATATATACACTCCCCATCAAACCCTACTTCATCACTGACAACCCCTAATCTATTTCTGTCCCTATAGATTTGCCTAGTCTGGACATTTCATAACAATGAAGTAATCTAATATGTGGTCTTTAGTAATTGGTTTCTTTTATGTAGCATGTTTTCAGGATTCATTCATGTTTTACCATATATCAGGATTTAATTTATTTGTGTTCTTGAATAATATATTTACTGTATTGATATACCATTTTGTTTATAATTCATCAGCTGATGAGCATTTGAATTTTTATTTTTTGATTATATGCATGATGATATAAATATTCATGTACACGCTTTTGTGTGGACATGCATTTTTATTTCTCCTGTGTGTACAAATAAAAGTGGAACTCCTGGCTTGCATGGAAAGTCAATGTTTAACATTTTGAGAAACTGCCAAGTTTTCCAAAGTGGCTGTGTCATTTTAAAATTCTGCCAGCAGTGCATGAGGGCTCTAATTTCTACACAATCTTGCCATCAGTTGACATTTTTCATCTTTTCTATTATAGTCATTCAAGGGGGTATGAAATGGTATCTTGTGCTTGATTTGTGTTTCCTTGATGAGTAATGATGTTGAGCATCTTCTCAAGCGCTTATTGGTCATTTTTATAGACTCTTTGTTGAAATGACTATTCAGAGCCTTGGCATAACCTAGGGTTGCTAATATTCTCCCAATAGTTCTTAGGCCTATGAAACATTTTGAATTAATTTCTTTTATATGATGTGAGCTTTCAACTTCATTCTTTGGAATGTGGAAATCCAGTTCTTCCAGCACATTTTCTTGAAAAGGGCAGTCTTCCCCCACTGAACAGTTCTCTGGAGTTTGGGCTTTGGGGAGAGCTCCAAACCCATCTGCCCCTCTCTGGAGACTTGTGGACTGTTTGTTTTTAAATCTAGGATGAAGCTAGGACAGGGGAATGGATTGGTACATATTAAAACACCACAAATACTGATATTCAGCAGTTTTTCTTGAGTAAACACTCATTGAATTGTTATGAGACTGTGCTGAATTTCTGGAGTTCAGAAAAGTGATTTTCACCATTTTGCCAGAGTTTTCACTGTTCTTATGAAGGAGAGAATTTTTGGATCCTTATTTCACCATTCAGGAACTGATTCTGTTTCATTAATTTTAATTGTTTATGCTTCTTAATCTATACATTTGTTGCCATGATATGTTTCTTTATTTTTGAATTCCTGCTTAGCAATTATTTTTAGGGTTAAAGCATATGAGGAGCTTAGCAGTCTTTTAATTGATTTTTAATTTAATTCCATTGTGCTCAGAACAGGTGTCCATTATTAGGTTGATTATTTGCTACTTTTGACTTACTTTGTGGACTAGAACATGGCCATTTTGTTACATATTCTGCCTGTGCTTAAAGAGGGCATGTTTCTATTTTGATGTATAGATTCCTATATATTTCTGGTGGACCTGGCTTTTTGTTTAGTTTGTTATTTTAATCATCCTGTTATTACAATTTTTTGTAGTTAAATATCTCAATATGATTATGGATTTATCAGTTTCTCCATTTAGTTCTGTCATATTTTACCTTATATATTTTCAGCCTATATTATGAAGGCTCAACCCTTTAAGAGTTTTATCTGTTTAGGGCGCCTGGGTGGCTCAGTGGGTTAAAGCCTCCTCCATCAGCTCAGGTCATGATCTCAAGGTCCTGGAATCAAGGCCTGCATCGGGCTCTCTGCTCAGCAGGGAGCCTGCTTCCTCCTCTCTCTCTGCCTGCCTCTCTGCCTACTTGTGATCTCTCTCTGTGTCAAGTAAATAAATAAAATCTTTTTTTAAAAAAAGAGTTTTCTCTGTTTTTATCTCTTGTCTTACCATATAATAGACACCTTCCTATTTCTATAAAAGCTATTTGTCTTAAAGCCTATTTTGGTTAATATTAATGTTGCTTCATTAACAATACAATTAATAATTCAAGACTCTTCACACTGAAACTTTAGATCATGCAGCACCAAAAGTATTTTATTTTAAAAATCAAGACAAGTGTTGTTTCTTTATTTGTAACAGAGGCAAGATTAGAATCCTTCTGTTGTAGAATTCCTTTCTACATTCAGATGGAACAAACAAGTTAGTAATTTTTGGTTTAGGAGAATATACTTTCTCAAATAGAACATGAAAGTAAGAGAAATAAATGATCTCCTAAATATTGCTGTGGTATAAATATGAGTTCTCCTGAAAGGGGAGAAAAAAAAAACAAACCAAAAAACACGTTTTACAGTATTTGTCATATTGAGTTACCTTGCTCAGCATATATGTCATGCCCAAACAATTTTTATTTTATTTATCATGTAGGAAATGTTAATTCATTCTATTGCTAGTTTGAATTTTTATTCTTAAAAATTATTACTTAGTAGAAAGATATATCTTAGTGCTAAAAAATTCTATCGATGGAAAATAAAATGAAAGTTTTCTCCCCATTCCTGAACCTCAGTCACCAGTTCCCAGAGCAAAGGTAACAACATTCCCTCATTAAACCTTCAAGTATTCTTGAATGCTTTGCCTTCATATAGGTCAAAAAAATATTTTGTTTTTTGATATCAATAGTATCATAGATTATGTACTATTTATATTTTGCTATTTTCAACTTAAAAATATTTGAAATTACTCAATATCTATACATCTGTATCAATCACATTGATTTATGTGGCCCCATAACCTTGTACTGTATGACTGTAATGTAAGTTATTTAGCCAACTACCTGTTAACAAACATTTCTGTTGTTTCTAATCTTTTGCTACTATAAATACTATTGGAAAGCATTTCCTTACTCATCCGCCATTTTTCATATGTAAAAGTATATCTTTAGAGTAATTCCTTACAAATAAACTTAGTTTGTCAAGTGTGTGTGTGTGTGTGTGTGTGTGTGTGTGTGTGTGTGTAGGATTTTGCCCATTGGCTCTCTCTATAGGTTACAACAGTTTATACATACATTATCAATATACCAGAGTGTTTTTTGCCTACACTTATTTTATTTTATTTTTTTTAAAGATCTTATTTATTTATTTGACAGAGAGAGAGAGAGATCACAAGTAGGCAGAGAGAGAGGAGGAAGCAGGCTTGCTGCCGAGTAGAGAGCCCGACGTGAGCCTCGATCTCAGGACCCTGAGATCATGACCTGAGCAGAAGGCAGAGGCTTTAACCCACTGAGCCACCCAGGCGCCCTATACTTTAATCAATATAGCATCTTATCAAACATTTTCATGTTTTAAAATTCATTTATCCTTTTATGAGAGAAATTGTACATTTTTTTTTAATTTAAAAGTTGTTTATATTTTACTTTCTTTGAATTATCTGCTTAATACCCTTTGCCTATTATTTATTTGAGTATTATGTCCATTTATAGGAGCTCATATATGTTAAAATATTTAATCATTTATTATATTGCAAATGTTCTATACAGCTTGTCACTGGTATTTTTCACCTACAATTTTTTAATGTATATTAAAAATCATTTTTTCTTTAGGTCTTCTATGCTTTGTGTCAAATGGACAAAGCCTTTTTCATTCTAGAGTTCTAAAAATAAGTATTTTATGTTTATTTCCAAGACTTTCATAGTGTCATTTATTGCATTAAAATTGTTAATCTATTTAGAAATTATTTTTTGTATTAAGTCAGGAAATTTTCTAACTTAATTTCTTCTCAGGTACCCTAAAACTATCATATTTCTTAGATGGATAGTTTAGTACAGGTCAGTACCAAGATCTTTTTATTTATTTATTTATTTATTTATTTATTTATTTATTTGCGCATGAGTAGAGGGAGGGGCATAGAGAGAAGGAGAGAAAGAATCTTGAGCAGTCTCTATGCTGAGAACAGAGCCTAATGTGGGTCTGGATCCCACAACTCTGAGATCATGACCTGAGCTGAAATCAAGAGTTGGATATTCAACCAACTGGCCACGCAGGTGTCACCGAAATACTTCTTTTCAAATTATTTTTTTATAGATACAATGATATGTCTTAATATTTGTTAGTTACTCATTATTATGTACTTCCCCTAGAAATTTCTTGGTAAGTCACACTTTTTTAATCTTTAGAGTTACCTAGTATTATTTTTAAAGGAAGGTATTTGTCAATTTTTTTTCATCACTGGAAATTTGTAAATTAATTCAAGCAGAAGCAAGTTCTTTGGGACATTATTTTTTTCTTATTTCTATCTAATAATATTACATACTTTTCCATTTATTGAAGTCTTTGTTCCTCTCTTTAGTGTTTTAAAATTTCTTCATATAATGTTTGTGTATTTCTTACTAATTCATTCCCAGATTCTTTATCTTTTTTCATTGTTGTTGCTAATGTGCATTTGTTCTTTTTTTTGTTTTGTTTTGTTCTGTTTCCATTTTGTCTTCTTGGTTGGTGGTTGTTTGTAGGAAGGTTAGTGATTTTTGTCTAAAAATCTGGAATCTAACCCTTTTCCATCCTTTGCCTCTGACAATTACTGTTCTGTTTTCTGTTTCTATTGTTTTGCCTTTTCTAAAATGTCATAGATACAGAATCATATCGGCCATAGACTTTTTTAAAAAGATTTTGATTATTTGTGAGAGAGAGAGGCAGGCAGAGATAGAGGCAGACTCCTCGCTGAGCAAGGACCTGGATGCAACACTTGATCCCAGGACTCTGGGATCATGATCTGAGCTGAAG
Organism: Spilogale gracilis; assembly: GCA_004023965.1. NCBI lineage: Eukaryota > Metazoa > Chordata > Mammalia > Carnivora > Mephitidae > Spilogale > Spilogale gracilis. The sequence goes on from PITA01015343.1 coordinate 9,102, forward strand.
GCATATGCTTAACCAACTGAGCCACACAGGCATCCCACCTCTATAGAGTTCCAGACCTGGCTCCTTTCACTTAATGTGTTACATGTCTGTTTGTTTCTTATTTAGATTCTCATGAGTCTTTATGATGCCTATGGGTCCAGAGAAGTGTCTAAGACCAAGCTGTTACACCCATCGTCTTTGTCCAAAAAGTGATTATAGGATTTGACCCTTAGTTATGTTACCACCTTTGAGAATTGTGCCAGCATTTTTTTTTTTTTTTAATATCCACAGCTAAGGCATCCTTTCTCAGAAACCTTCCTTACTTTGAAGGCATACATAATTCCATCCTCTAACACTGTGCTGCTTTGGTAAAAGATGTCTTCCAGTGTTAGTGAAAGTGGAACTTGCATTTCTTTTCCATCTTTCCTTTTTTTTTTTTTTTTTTTGAATGTTTTCCTTTTTTTGGTGTGATTTTCTAAGTAAGAGGTAGCACGTTATTGCTTTACAACTTTGAAACTGTATGTCCCTTAGTAGCTATTAAATATGAATTTCTCTAGCAAGTCACTGCTGCATTTCTAATTTAACTAAGGGAAAACTATAAGCCAAAGGATGGGGAAGCTCTTCAGAGCTGAAATGTCACTAGCTTTGGCACATGCTAAGAAATATCCAACTCCCTTTTGGTGTATTATCATTCCACCCTTTTCTCTTATGCAGTATCTCTTTTACTTATTTCTTTGGGGAATCTTTGAAATTTAAGGCCTATAGTAATATTTAAGCATTTATTAAGATTGTAAGCATAGTAAGTATCCACACTTTTAATTATCAGTTGTCCTGATAACTCAGTATGTTACAAATGTTAAAAAGTATTGAGGATCAGAAAGTTTAAGTAAACTTCGCAAAGGTACACAGACAATTACTAGAAGAGTTCTTTTTTAAACCCTCATTTTGTGGCTTCAAATCTATTACTTTTTGACCACCTCACGGTTACCTCCATGTCTGTATTTACTGTGATGCCTTTGAGTTTATAAAACAAATGCATCTGCACTATTTAATAGGATTCTGGTATCAACAATTTAAGTTATATTGAAAGGAGGTTATCATTAACTCTATTTTATAGGTAAAGACCTTTTCTGAAAAAAAATAGAGAAATTACCGAAGGCAAGCAGTTGTTTCACAGAGCAGATTCTCAGGAGGGATCCTAATCCAGAATTAGGTATTCGCCCTTTTAAATAACTTTACATCCAATAGAAACATTTTCTTTACTTCAGAAATGCTAAATTCTGAGTTTAAAATTTTATGAGTCTTCGTTCTATTGGGAGCTATTCGGCACTGGTTGTTTAATACATGCTTGGTATTTTATAACAGTTAGCTACTGTCACAGTAATGTTGTGCAATAAACACCATGATACTGTGCAATAAATAACCACAATACCTATAAGATCCCAACAGTATACAGAATTATTGTTCAGAAGTTCTCAGGACTAGTTCTTGTGGCCTTGGTTGGGCTTACTTAAACTATGCATTCAGCTGCAGGTTAAGTAGGTGGCTCTAGTGATCACTGCAGGGCTCTGTCCCATGCTAGCTATAAGCTAGTTTCTTTCTTTCTTTTTTTTTTTTTTTTTAAGATTTTATTTATTTATTTGACACAGAGAGAGATCACAAGTAGGCAGAGAGGCGGGCAGAGAGAGAGGAGGAAGCAGGCTCCCTGCTGAGCAGAGAGCCCAATGTGGGCCTCGATTCCCAGGACCCTGAGATCATGACCTGAGCTGAAGGCAGAGGCTTAACCCACTGAGCCACCCAGGCGCCCTATAAGCTAGTTTCTTAAGATGGAATCAGTTTCACATTTGTTCATTCAAAACACATTTACTTAATGTTCTAGGCAGAACTTAGAAAAGTAGATTCATATTCAGTGGGGGAAAAAAATGGCCAGTGATGTCCCTACACCAACGGCAGACAGCCTAGGTTAGCACCGTTCTAAATCTAAGACCTGGTGTGTATTATGTCCTCCCTGGTGCTGGGTACTAGGGCCATGATAATGAGCTAGGCAAACAAGATCCCTGTTTTAATAAAGCATGTAAACCAGTGAGGAAGGTAGATAACAAACAAATGAATAGTTATTTTAAAATATACTTCAAAGAGAATAAATAGGTTTTGGAGATATAAAATAATAAAAATGGTCTTTATTGGGAAACTGAGTTGGAGTTGAGTGCATTGGCTTGCATATCTGAAGTGTGGGACATGTATAGGGAATATGAAGGAAAAAACTAGACTTAGGGATAATTACAACTACCTTGAACCTCCCCAGGTCATTGCTGCTTCCTTCTCTGTGGATTTTTTCTCTTCTACTACACTACCACAAGTAGACTTATACAAGCTACAAGAGCATGGACACTGGCGTTACTAGGCTTAGAGATCTGTGACCTTAGAAGAAAATAAACTCTTTATCTTTACTCTCAGCTTGAAATATTCTCTGGAAGTTTATAGACCCATTAGCCGGATTTAGATCTCACATCTACCTCTTGAGCCTAGACTTTCTTTTTTTTTTTTCTTTCTTTTTTTTTTTTTTTTTGCCTAGACTTTAAATAAGAGAACAAATTTTCCTAAAGGAAAGCCCAAAGGAATGGTAGTAACATGGAAAGGGGAGGAAATCTTTGTAAGTCTGGGTCCATTCCCTCAAAATGTATATTCATCAATCAAAATTCATGTCTAACTCAATATGTCCAACAGTAATTGGTACATTGCCAAAATGATAATGTAATTTTAGTAAATGTCAGACTGTGGAGAAAGCCATCATCTACCCTCTCATGGGGAGTGCACACTAACTATAAGCCTATAAGACTCTTCACAGAAACACTCTTTCATTGGATCTCTTTCCTTTATGGAGCTGTAGGCATGTAATGGGTTAAGAGTAGCAGAGCTCATTTTAGTCAACTCTTAGCAACTCCTATGTTGATGTTTCTGAGGTTTAGATTGTCAGTCGAAGTTCCACTAAAATAGAAAACTCCCATTTTGTCTTAGATTTCCAATAATTCTTGTATTCTTTAATCAGAATCAAGTGTAGAAAAATCCAAGGAATAAAAACATATTTGTATCTTATTTTAATGACTACATATAAACCTAGAATTTTCAAGTTTCTTTTAAATGTTGGATTAAGAGAAATTGCTCCTGGAATAAAAGAGAATTATAATAAATTATGCTTATAAATAACTGGACTTGACCTCAAACTGTTTTGCTCTACTTATGAAAGCATATAAATATTTTTATAAGCCTATTAAAAATAAATTTATTTTCAGATCCCTTTGAAGCATTCATCATCTTTTCTATTCGCCATGAGATCAGAAGGATTGATCTTCATAAAAGAGACTATAGTCTACTTGTTCCTGGTTTGAGAAACACAATAGCACTTGATTTTCACTTCAATCAAAGTTTGCTTTATTGGACAGATGTTGTAGAAGACAGAATATACCGGGGCAAGCTTTCTGAAAGTGGAGGTAATTTTTAACTGAAAATTCTGGAAAAATATGCTGTAATCAGATGGGAGTTAGATCAGTCTCTGCACTTTCATTCTTTGTCTTCTTCCTCATATATGTAAAACCAGGGATGTCAAGTTTATGTGTGCAGATATATTGAGGGAAGTGAATGAATAATGAAAACCTGTGCTATGCATACAATTTTCAAAATCTGAACTTTTCTGTGGACATTTGCTGAAGAAAAATATAAGAAATAACTACTGCCTTCCACATACTAGTAGATGTATGTTTGTGAGTTAGAATGTTTTTATTTTATCAACAAAATTTAAACAAATAATGTATTTCCAAAGACCACTAATATGAACTGAATGTTTTTATCATAATTTGACTTACCTCTTTTGCCTAATCTACACTTTTCTTAAGTAGCAATGCTCTGAGATAAATATATATAATAATCTTTTTGAAAATGCTGGATCTGTGTAGCATTCCAAAGCCCAGGTTTTTCTATCAACATCTGATTTTAATTTTTCCTTAAGTCACCTTTGCAATTTCAGAAAAATGATAACAAACATGATATAATTATCACCTGTGAATTTGTGTCCTGTGGCATATCACAAGAGACTGATTTCAAGTGATAGATTTAGATCCTTGGGCTTAGCTGTTAAAATGTCTAACAAAAACACTGGCAATGTTGTAAACTATGAAGAGTTATCCTATTAGAAAAAAAAATTCTTTTAATTACAAAAGAAATTAAGAAATGGATAACTAGATTCATTGGTGGATGTTACCAAACTGCTTTTTTATTTAGACCAAACTAATGCCTTCCTCTCTTATTTGTAATCATGTTATACTGTGTAAGTCTTATGGCCCAGGAAGGGGCAGGGAGTGTGATTTGGGGCTTATCTTTATTAAGGGTAAGCGCAATAAAGTTATCTTATCTATCACGCTTCAGGAAAAGGTGACTGCTGAATAGCCATAATGCATGTTGCCCCAAGGGAATAAAGAATTTTCTCTTTATTCTACCCCTGAAGATCAATGTTGATACTAAATTGCACTCATTTTAATTAACACATCATTCTTATTCCCTAAATCCTGTGTTCTATTTCAAAAGCCAGAAACAAGAAATAACTTTTTGAAATCTAAACACTTGTTGTTAGCCTCCGAGTTTTTTTTTTTTTTTAATTCTATTTCACTGTAACTGAAAGGGCTTAAGAAATTAAAAAATTTTGGTAGGGAAGATCAGTAATTCTGAATTTGGAGTCTTAGTTTCCATCACACCAGGTAACACATTTGCACTGTATCTTTAAAACTCAATATAATACTTAAAAACTCGTGTGCGTGCACTTGCGCGGGCGCGCATGCGCGCGCATAACATGTTCCTTTAATGGGTACAAGTGTTGGTTTCCTTTTTTTTTTTTTTTTTTTCTTTTTTTTGTAGGGGTCAGTGCAATAGAAGTGGTTGTGGAGCATGGCTTGGCGACCCCAGAGGGGCTGACAGTTGACTGGATAGCGGGCAACATATACTGGATAGACAGCAATCTGGACCAAATTGAAGTGGCCAAACTCGATGGTTCCTTAAGAACTACACTAATCGCCGGAGCCATGGAACACCCCAGGGCCATTGCTTTGGACCCAAGATATGGGTAAAGAAGTTTGCCTTTTACAGATTCACTTTGGCATAAAAAATAATCTTTTCTATGAATATTGAACTCAATTATCTCATAAAGTATGAGTCAGATTGCTTATTTTATGCATGGACGTGTATGTGTATATATGTATAATTATGCATATGTATGTCTGTGTATGTCTACATAATATATATTGGTCAGTTTAAGTTTATTAGCATAAATTTGGTTATAAGATATGTGTGTGTGTGTGTGTGTGTGTGTGTATCTTATTACTGTTAATTATTTATTTCCTTGGTAATTATCTTGTAATTCCAAAGCCATTGTCAAGGCTAACAGTTAGTAGATCAGAATTTTTTTATATTATTTTTATTTTAATTAATTTATTTTTTTTGTCCTTGTACCTTCAAGTAATACAAAGTCCAGGGAGCACCAATGAGGAAAGAGAATCAGCCAAAAGAATGTTTAATGAAATGCAGAAGGGAGGAAAGGGAGCCTGTGTTTAAATTACCTTCCTGACCACATTTTCTGGCTGGTGCTCTAGTTTATTCCCACAGTTCAGAAATCAATAGATTAGGAAGTTTGTTTGTTCTTTTCCTCAAATCATACACAGAAATTAAAGGACCAAAACAGCTTGCCTAGAACAGGATTCCAAACAGGCAACGCTCATTAATATGTTTTCTTTACCTCTACAGTGTTTTAAATTTTTTATTACTTGCCCGAACCTAAAATGTTAAGGTATTTTGTATACAGTCCTGGATTCTAGCTGGTTTTGAAAAAAAACAAAGATCTGACAACAAGGAGCAAGACAGTGGCTATATCTTTTAGCTTAGAGATAGCTTCTCTCATTTATACAGTTTACATTTTGCCCACTTCACTCATTAATTCCTATAATAACAGTTCACCAGGAAGAGATATGTTATTTTTAATGAGAAATTCCTTTTTTAAAGCAGACTATTCCTGAGATTACAAGTAGCAAGTAACTTGCTGATCATGACCGTTTACTTCTCATAAAAGTTAATTATCAACATGGCTTTTACCGGTAGTAACAACTACCGGTGTGAAATTTTCACCTAGTAGACCTAAGTTGTACCAGCACCTTATACGTAGGGGAAACTTACTGTAGAAGAGAAAGTGATATTTCGGAGAAAGTTGTGGTTTTAATTTACACACCAACATGGTGGAAAAGCTGTGAGTACTCTCAAATTACAGATGGCACACAGAAAAACAAGACACAACAAAAAGGGCAAAACGAGCATATGAAAACTTTGAAAATAGTCTGACCAAACAAAGCAGTAGGTCTGGGAATTGAAACTTTATTTTCTATAGCTTTGAATTGACAGTGCTTAGGATAAAATTATTTATCTCACTTATTTCACATAATTAAGTACCTGAGAGGAGAGAAAAAGAGAGAGAGAGAGAGAGAGAGAGAGACAACACACCACTGACAAAGACTATTTAAGTGAAAATAGCAGGTACTATTCCAGTGACATAAGATCTTGAGAAGTAATATATCCTCTAAGAGCTGAAAGTTAGTATAGAATGCTAGCCTCTGAGTAGGAAAACCTGATAATGCTTCTGAGAATTTCAATGCCTTCTATTACTAATTGCTACTATGAAATTGTAGAGCTGATTAAAATACAGTGTTAGTAATTTTTTTCTTAAAAAATGAGTAAAGAAATATATTCATAAAATCATTTTTGATATAAATAATAAAAGTTCAGTAGGTACTACTAATTCCTACAATTCTAGGAAGAAATTGAATCAAATGTTTGGGTGTCATGGTATGATAGGATTTTTATTGCTAAAAATTATTCTGTAGTGGATTGATACAATTAAGATATGAAGTTAATATAAACACCTGTAAAGCCCAGCTGTGGCAATTAAAATTAGAAATGCAGTGCAAATATTAAAATATTTTCAGGTTTGGAATATTTTAGTAAAAAGTCCATAATTATTTTTAAACATAAGGTAAGCTGAGTAGTAAACATACAAGCAAGCATTCAAACATATACACAGTGAACCGCAAAGCAAAGCACAAGAAATGAAACACTGCAAAATATTTTGATTTAAACTCCACGTAGGGGAACCTGGGTGGCTCACTTGGTTGAGTGAATGCCTTTGGCTCAAGTCATGATCTTGGAGTCCTGGGATTGAGTCCCATGTCAGCAGGCTCCCTGCTCAGGAGGAGTCTGCTTCTCCCTCTGACTCTCCCTCTTCTCCTCCTCTGTCTCACTCTCTTTCTCTCAAATAAATAAATAAAAAAACAAACAAACAAAAAAATAAAAAAAAAACCAAAAACTCCACTTACTGTCTTGGTGTTATCTATTCAAATAGAAACATAAAATTTCTTCCTATTTCTCAAATAATTCAAGAAATACATAAAGAAGCTGTGAATCAAAATTGATAGGAGCTCCAAAAACACTTAAACTTCTTTTAAAAATAGGTATTTTTGGATAAATCTACTGGATGATATTTTTAGAATTATGGTTTCTGTAAATACTATTATCTTTCCTCCTATATCATAAGTTCTCTAATGGCAAGCAAAGTCTAATGGCAAGACATGCTTCCATGTCTATGAAATTCTCCCCCACTCTTGCTATATGTAATTGTGCTGAGGAAGTGTTTATTAAATAAATTAATGCATGCATATGCATAGACTTTTTGTTAACATGTAAGTTAACAAAAGTCAAGGATAAACCTGAAGGAGTGAAGCATAGAGTAAAAGACAGCTAATGGATAATACTATAAACTTTGTTTACCGTAACAAGTGAATGAATAAGTTTGCAACCAGCCACTTTGCTCCCTCAGCATAGCTGAGGGAAAAAAGAAAAACAATAACCAAAAAAAAAGAGGGTCAATAAAACATGTTTACATCATGTGAGTTTCCTTCAATTCTGAAGGTCCTTTCTGACCTTTCTTTACAGATACCAAAAAACAATTTTTTTTAAAGATTTTTTTTTATTTGAGAGAGAGAAAGCATGAGAGGGAAGAGGTTAGAGAGAAAAGCAGACTCCCCACAGAGCTGGGAGCCTGATGTGGGACTCAATGCTGAGCTCCAGGATCATGACCTGAGCCGAAGGCAGTTGCTTAACCAACTGAGCACCCAGGCACCCCAACAAATGTTTTTAGCCAACCTCTTTGCTTCCCAGGTATAAAATCCACAGAATTTCATTTTATATTCTAAAACATATTTGCCGTCATGCTACCCCTTTAGTATTCTGGGTTTTGAACCAATATCCCAAGTGACAAGTTATTCCAAGATGGTAAATGAAAGTCTTGGGGAGGAGCCATTTTTCTCTCATTCTGTTTTAAGAGAATACACTTATTGTTAAGGTGACCTGAATAAGTCCACGAATCTACTCTGAACCTCAAACTTAGTATGAGGGAAAAGAAGCACCAGGGAATTTGGAATCTCCAGGGCATTTACTTTCAGGTCTTGAACTTTCATTGCTTTTATACTTGTGCAGCTGCATGGTGCCCTCCTGCTCCATTGCATGTTTAGATTTCATTTGTCATAATAACTGGATTCTGCTATAGCAATTGCAATTTGTGAAAGCAGATATGGTAATTGTGAAGATTAGTGAAACATCTAAATAAAATTTTAATTTTATCTGAGAATGTTCCTAAATGAAACTAATAAAGACATCATTGCTTTTAGAAGACCTGAAGATTGTAGATAAGTATCTTCTTCTTTTGCCAAGATCATTTATTTTCACCTTCTGCAGCTTGACCTGATAAATGATAATGGCTGTTTCATGCCTGTAATGATACAAGTTGTTCATGGTCCATTGACCCAATTTAATCCTGATACCACTAACCCATGAATACAGGAACTGTAGAATCACTAGACTGTAGTCTCTTTTTTAAAAGCAATTGTAGCTGAATATTTCCATACGTCCTGTAAGAAGAGATATTCTGTCTTTGTGTATTTCAAGAAATAATGCAATCATTGAAATGCTAATACATTTTAACCATAAAAATAAAGTAATAAGAGGAAAATGATTATTTTAAAATACCACATTATAAAGTACACAAGAGTGGCTAGAATTTTATGAAACAATGATCCTTGAAATCAACTTTTTAAATTGATTGTAAACTGACTTGTGGTGAGGTCAAGAACACTTTTAGGGGAACTAATTCTATAGCATGTTATTTTATAAAAAGTATTGGAAATTTCTCCACTTGTATTGATGAAAGATTAGGATCATTGTGAGCATGACAGAAGAAAGAGCTTAATGCTGCTATGTTTAGTGGAGAAAAGAAGGAATCACTTTAGAATTTCTCAGATTATCCCAAGCCATACTTTTATGCTCCACTGGAAACACATACTTGAGAGTCTACAGTGCCTACTTCTGGTAAACCTACAATATAGAGAGAAGGCAGAATTGTAGCATTACTGATGTGTGTGTTGGAATTTCCACAACCACACAAGGCAGAATGAGATAGAAAGTTACAAGAGAGACATCAGTTTTCCACTTGTTGTCCAGGCAAAAGACAATACTCAGAAGTCTTTGGGTCATCAATATAGAGTGTGAATTACAGCCTTGCCTAGATCTCATGGTGGCTTATCCACAGATACTCAGACTAGCTATCATTCTCGAAGTCATTGTTTGTTTACAAAGTGGTTATTTTTCGTAATCTTTTAAACTTGCAAATCTCTCTACTCTACCTTGTTTGTCAAGATACCACATAAATTTGATTGATGCTACATTGGTCTTGTTTCTATTTTAAATCTTATTTTTAAAATCCTAAGTGTAAAGGGAAACAGAGAACAATCTGCTGTCAGTGAAAAGATGTGTGCATCCAAAATTAAATTTGTAGTGAGACATAAAATTCACTTCATTCATTGCTTTAAAGACATTCAGCTGCTTAACTGAATATTCTACCAGCTTTATATTAATTAATTTTTGTTCCATTTGCCTTTATGGCAACATATTGTATGTTAGATAATTTATAAGTAATATGTGTATGTGTATATACATAGTTCTAGATAGTTTTTTTTCTCATATAAAACAATCTAATCTTTAAAAATTAGTCTTTTTTAGAAAAAAAGATTTCTAGCCATAAAATTTTATAAATGTCCCTGGTAGTCTTAATATTCTTAAAAATGTACCTATTATATTAATTTTGAGTTATTTGCACCTTAAAATTTTTTTTTTAAAGATTTTATTTATTTATTTGAGAGAAACACAGCCAGAGAGGGAACACAAGCAGGGGGAGTGAGAGAGGGAGAAGCAGGCTTCCTGCCGAGCAGGAGGCCCGATGTGGGACTCGATCCCGGGTCTCCAGGATCATGACCTGAGCCGAAGGCAGTCGCTTAACCAACTGAGCCACCCAGGCGCCCCTAAACTTTTATTATAGAAATTTTTAAGTATACAAAATAGAAGAAATTATATAATAAAGTTCCTCATATTCATTACCCAGTTTCAACAATTATCAATACATTATCCCTAGTGTATTGCTTAGTTTTATCCTTTCTCAGCAGTTTAAATTATTCAAATATTGGTGATTAAACAGTGAATAATTTGGATATTATTTTTGTGGATATAACCCCATATCAGGACCAAGAAACTCTTTTAACGCTGCCCATGAAATTAAAACTTTTTTTTTAACATCAAGTCAGATTTCTTTGAGATAAACCCAATCCTACGACTTACTCCTCTGAATCCTTTTCTTGTGGCTTTGACTTATAAAACTATTCTACTTTCACATACATGCTGGTGTGACGTTTAAACATTGAGAATAATATTAATTCTCTTTCTGTCTCTCCATTTCTTTAACAATTTGGAAATACTTTGAAATTTTGCATTTAAAAAATCATTTCTAGGGGCACCTGGGTGGCTCAGTCGTTCAGCGTCTGCCTTTGGCTCAGGTCATGATCCTGGAGACCTGGGATCAAGCCCGGCATCAGGCTCCCTGCTCAGCGGGAAGCCTGCTTCTTCCTCTCTCACTCTTCCTGCTTGTGTTCCCTTTCTAGCCATGTTTCTCTTTGTCAAATAAATACATAAAATCTTAGAAAAAAATCATTTCTATGACTATGTGTGTGGCATGCTCACGCAAGCCCAAATCTTTTCTGTGGGCTAGTCATACCTTCTGCTAAACTGTTTATGTCTATCACCTCACCAAATGCTCCTGGTAAGTGTGTACAATTAGATTTTTTACTTATAAATGAGAAAATGGAATCGGAGATTCAATATGCTGGAGAAAGTGACAGATACGAGTCTTGATTCCAAGTTTGTCTGACACAGAAACATATATTGGCATAATTATTTAGTAATATTTTGAGGCTCCGCAGTGCTTCAGGGTTGCCTATAAGCTGCCACTATCGTCAAGAACATGGACATCTTCCTTCTCTCGTCATCATAGTCTTTTAACAGACAGACTTACTAAATTTATTATATAATGTATTGCATTGTCTTCTATTAATTTCACTAGTTTACATCACTCCAAATCTCCTTACATAAAGATAATACTTTTTAAAAAAAGAAGATAGCTTGAACTGTATTTTGAATTTTGTTCCAGAGGATTATTTCATTTTCTAAGGTAATCTACCACATTCATATACTAAAGGATCATTCAAAAGATAGAAGAACGAAAAATAGTAAAATGATATACAATTATAATGAAGAATAAAGGTATTTTTAACAGTGACTTTACTATTTCTCACCAAAATGTTGTCAGAGCTGATAATAGGAAAATTTACTGGACTGTCACTATCTCTCCAGTCCTGCGAGTTCTCCCTTCCCAAATCACCATGCTGCTCAGTGGGTTCTGCTATGAAAGTAGAGAATGCAACTACAATTTATTGATTAGCAAACACGGTGCTATCTTCTGCCAGATGTTTTCCCTTTGCTATTTTCTTCAGTGACATGACATTAAAGAATTTGATGTTAAAAGCATTAGAACAGAAGTTAGGCTGCCCAGTTTCCCATCGACCTCTGCCACTTGCTAGCTGTGTAGCCCAAGTAATTTAACTTCTCTAAACTTGTTCTCCCAATTCTAAAATGTAGATGACTTTAGCCATAGCCTCATGATTGATTAAATGAGATTACCTATAAAGCACTGAAAATAGTATTTAACATATAATACGCACTTAAAAATATAGCCAGTTGTTAGGATTGTAGAGTTTTCGTATAACTGTACTAAATATACCATGGAAACATGCATCAGCAGTTTAAATCACTGTCAATTGAATATAAAACATCCATTGCCTAATTGCCTTAAAAATCAACTGCAGGACATAATGCCCATTGCCAAAAGGCACTTAATGCCCATTGTGGGGAACTGTTTGTGCACCATCAATTTGTAGTCTCAAATAGTATTCGGTTAAAAAAAAAAAGTAATGATCTTTAACATATGAAAAATGGTATTTTAGCAAGCGTTTGTTTGTGTATATCAAAGTATAATGATTTCCTCTGTTTTCCCTCTGTATCTTATGTTATATGATCTATTTCATTGCTGTGAATCTAAATATCATCTCCATACTGATGATTTCCAAATTCACGTCTCCAGCCCTGCCTTCTTCTCTGAACTTCTCCCTGGCATACCACACAGCTTCCGGAACGCTTCGTTTTGGCTGTCTTGAAACTTTAACATTTAAAAAAAAAAATTGAAAGTAAACTTTTGATTGCCCTTCACATCCAACCACAGTCAATTCCCAGGTCTTAGAATCCGTTCCTCTTTCGTTTTCCCCATGCCACTTATGGATTCCCTGCACACCCTCTCCCTTGCCCTTACCAGATCTGACTTTACTAAGACAAGAAACACAGTCACCTATGTTTCATTTTCTACCTCATTTCCCTATATTCAGTCATCAAATAGTCCTAGCAATTCCACCTCCAAATATAATAAAAATAATAATAGTAAAATCATTACTTTTCTCCTCTTCCACTACCATACTCCAAACCACTATCATCCTTGGCCGTTCCTTTAAAATAATCACCTGATATGCCCTACTCTCATCTCACTATTAGCCACTTATATTTGATACCATGTTTCACCCCTGCTTAAATATGCTTCCTGTTCCCTTGGAATAAATCCCAAATAATTGCCTTAGCCCAAAAATCCCATTAGGTCACACTCTTCAAATCTGCCCTATTCCTTTTTCCTCCTTACTCACTACATTGGTCTTAGTTCTATTCCTCAAATCGCCCACTTTTTTTTTTCTTCCTTGTTAGGGCTTTCATATCTGCTGTTTCTTTTGCTTGTCATGCTCTTTATACTTTTCTATGTATCTTTTATATTCAGTGTAATTACAGCCTTCTCAAAGTCCTTTTTTTCCCCCTCTCATCACCTTCTCTAAGTAGATCACTTATCTGCTATTCTCTCCCATAACAAAAAATTTCTTTAGCATATTTTAGAAGCTACAATTATATATTCATGTGTTTATTTAGTCTGTCTTCTCCACTGGACTCTAAGGCCCAAGGGGGTAGATAATACATCCATTTCTTTTGAAACTATTTACCTACCAGTGTTTAGCATGTAGTAGGCACTCAGTAAACATTTGTGAACTCAGTGGCTGAAACAATAGCATTATTTATTTTTCTTCAGAATTCTTTTCTGGACAGATTGGGATGCCAATTTTCCTCGCATTGAATCTGCCTCCATGAGTGGTGCTGGAAGAAAAACCATCTACAAAGACATGAAAACTGGAGCTTGGCCTAATGGATTAACTGTGGACCACTTTGAGAAAAGGATAGTTTGGACAGATGCCAGGTGATCTTTTTCTTCTGTATTTTCTGTTACCTTTCTCAGATAGTATTTATAAACTCAAAAGATACCCTAACATGCAGGTATCATGTATATACACTTTGAAATTGGTAGTGATTTTTGTTTATTTTCAATATGATGGTAGTGATTTTTGTTTGTTTTTGTTACAATGTTTTTTTTTTTCTTTCTACAAATCAGATACAGACCCATGAAATATTTTTTATAAAATATTTTTTCTGGCATTTATCTAAGTAATATGATAACACTACTGGACTATTTGAGTAAGTGCAGATAAACTTAATGTATTTATGCTTCTGTAGGTCAGATGCTATTTATTCAGCCCTCTATGATGGAACAGCCATGATAGAAATCATCCGAGGTCATGAATACCTTTCCCATCCCTTTGCTGTGTCTTTATATGGGAGTGAGGTCTACTGGACGGACTGGAGGACCAACACATTGTCAAAAGCCAATAAGTGGACAGGGCAGAATGTCAGTGTGATTCAGAAGACAAGTGCACAGCCATTTGACCTTCAGATATACCATCCCAGCCGTCAGCCTCAGGGTAAGTGCTGCTGGCGAATTCACCATCAAGAAAGTATTTTTACCTTAATCCTATAATATCTGTTTATGTATATTGAGTTATAGAAGTGCTTCTGGCCTTTATTTTAATTAGTTTAGAATATTTTTTTTCTTTCCCTTGTCATTTCTTTCACATAGCAATAAAGAAAGCTTAGAAATTAAGGGTTTTATTCAAAGTCCCCACATTTTTAGTCACTGTTTGTATCAATGAAGGATACTGTGGGAAGTTGTAGAAGGTCTTCAGACTTGGAATCTATCACTGGATTATGATCTGAAAATTAGATGAAACACCAAGGACACATTGATGTTTTTCCTAAATGATCCTTGTGAACTATATTGGGAGAAGAAAGAATGGTATGTTAAAAAAAAAAAGTGGAACATTTCCTTGAACTTTTCTATTTTAAGAGAATTGAGTTCAAGTGAGAATGTGTGCCACCTCTCCCTATGTATTCCACATTTTGGTTCAATAGTAATCTCCATCCTGGCTTTGTGATTTCATTTTTTCCACTCAATCCTTGCCTGACATGCTTAATTCTAAGTCTTACATTTCTTTTTCCTTTTTATTTTTTTCCCCTGGATACTACAGCCAATTGGTGTAACATCAGCTCATCCTTTTATACCTCTTGATGGAGGCTGCCCGTTTACAACGTGTACCATAACCAGTGAGAATCTCATTCCAGTGTAAATAATGTTTCCTTATCATTAGCATATTTTTACTTGAGACATCTGATGCTCAGATGACAACTGTTCCCTAGAGGATACATTTTCTCTTTTTCTCTGTCTCTCAGTGTAGGGTAGACAGATCTTCCATGTCTGGACCTCATTTCAAGCCTTATTTTAAATTTGTATTCTTTTCTAAATGCTCACTTCCGTGGTCCATAAATTCCACTGTTATCCTTTTTCTTTCTTCAATACTTGACCTTCATTCTTTATCAATATTATTTCTTCTACCAAAATGTCCTCATCTGTAAAACTTTCTGTGCCTTCTCTCTGACAGAGTCTGATTGAATCTAGTTTCCTTCCCAGATACTTTCAATTTCTGTTCCAATTTTCTTATGTAAGAGATCCTTCTTTGTCGTGTGGGAGTTTCTATACACCATGTACTATGTGAGCAATCATGTTAATCCTTTTCTATCACCTATAATTTTTTTTGCTCTTTTCATCCTACAGAGAATTAACATGAGGACATTAAGGGGAAAAAATACAACTTAGTCCCTTTTGGGCTTAATAGGCCTTCAGTAAATATATTGGGTTTAATTAAATTGAAACAAAGCAGGAAATCATGATTCTGACCAGCAATAGGCCACTACTACAATAAGAAAAAGATGTTCTTTTCTAAAAACTTTCTTCAGCATGAGAGAGTGGAGTGTCTAGTCATAAACACTGTATGTTGATGACAAATATAGGATTGGTTTTAATTTTTATAAATGTAAAAATTTGTACTGATATATTTTTGTACCCCAAACTGGTATTTTTCTTCTGTAATTTTTATGTCTAGAGTAATTTAAATTAATTGGGCCATGAAAAATGGCCTGGGTTTATGTATTACAACATTCCCCTCCTCAAATTAGGATCAATGCATTTTCATTTTCTAACCGTCTGATTTGCCCACATTGACATGAGCCCTAGCAAAGTGACAGAATGGAAATGAAAATGATACTTTCAAGTTCTTCTCACATTTTCACATATATAGAAAGGAAGTAAGGCAGTCAATGTACAGTAGACCCCTCCTCTGTGCTTTCACTCTCTATGGTCCCCCATGGTCCAGAAGCGGAAGATCCTCCTGAACTATCATTAGAAAGTCAGTGATAGCCTAACACTATGTTACAATGCCTATGTCATTCGCCTCACTTCATCTCATCACATAGACACTTTATCATCTCACAAGATCACAAGTGCCAGAGTGAGTATAATATGAGAAAATATTTTGAGACAGAGAGATACCACATTTACATAAATGTTATGAATACTATACTATTATAGTTCTTTTATTAATTATTGCTGTTAACCTATTTATGTGCCTAATTGACAAATTTGACTTTATCATAGATACGTATCATAGCTATATGTGTATAGGAAACACATGGTATATATAGGGTTTGATACTATCCCTGGTTTCAGGCATCTACTTGGGAAGTCTCTTCCCTGGATTGGGGAGATTACTATATTCATTTTGTGGTGGGGAGATTTTCTTGACATCTTTACATAACTTGAAAGATGATATATATGAGACTCCTACAATCTGTATAAAATAAGGAAGTTTTTACTGTATGAATCTGATTTAACATAGAGGATTCAAGACAGATATTCTAGTCTTTATATACCTTTAGAGAATGTCACCTGTAGTGAGACCTTAACTATTTCCTAAATGAAATTCAATCAGTTTCCAATTTTGAGAATGAGTAGAGAACATTCTACTTTTCCCCGCTATAAAGATCACTGAGCATATAACAATCATTATCCATCCTGTTTATCTGCTTCAATGAAGTAACACTTCCATTGCTAGGGGAAAAAGTGTTTAAAAATATGAAAGAAAGTATTTACTATTTTATTACCAGGGTAGAATTAAAGTAAAAAAGTATTGAAAAAGGTTCAGTGTTAACACAAGTAAAATAATCATAGCCTGTTTTCTGGTGAATAATAATGCAAAGTTCACAAAAAATGATTTTTTTTTTAAGATTTTATTTATTTATTTGACAGAAACAGCCAGAGAGGGAACACAAGCAGTGGGAGTGAGAGAGGGAGAAGCAGGTTTCCCACCGAGCAGGGAGCCTCATGCGGGGCTCGATCCCGGGATTCTGAGATCATGACCTGAGCCGAAGGCAGTCACTTAACCAACTGAGACACCCAGGCGCCCAAACAAAAAATAATTTTAAAAATAATGTCTTTCAGTGCTGTAAGATTAAAATATATCTTTTAAAAAATTAAATGAATAAAGGTTAGAAATATTCCTTGAAATTATCTAATCCTCCAAGTAGGAAATTAATGAATGTTTTAACACCAGTTATCACACATTCACCTTGTGCATGAATTTCCAGGTTGGTTTTTGAACAGTTAAGCAAAATTTTTAAAAAAAGAAAATATGTTTTAGATCCTTTGGTTCCCAGTGTTATTGTTATATGGGATTGACAAGAAACAAATCAAAGCTTAAACATATGCAGTATAAAGGAGCAATTGTGAGTATTGTAAATCTATTTGTGTGTGTGTGTGTGTGTGGTTTGAGGGACCTGAGCTTAGAGTTAATGGCATGGCCTTGGGAACTCAACTGTTTGGGTTCAAACCCCAACCCTATGATTTACTAATTGTATGATGTTGGGAAAGTTACTTAACTTCCTTAGGCCTTGGTTTCTCCATATGCAAACTAGAGAAAATTATAGGGTCTATATCATTGGCTCTAATAGGAGAGTTTAATAGTCATTTAATACAAATATATTAAACATGTGTAAATACATGAAAAGTTCTTGGAATAGTGTCTCACAGGTAATCAGTGCTGTGTGTTTATATGCTTAAGTAAACCGTATTTTAAAAAGTAATAGTTATTGGGGTTCCTGGGTGGTTAAGTCAGTTAAGGGTCCGACTCTTGATTTCAGCTCAGGTCATGATCTAGGGGTCATGAGATCAAGCCCACATTGGACTCCATGCCAGTGGATAGTCTGCTTGATATTTTCTTTTTCCTTCCCCCTCTGCCCCTTCCCCCATTCTCTGTCTCTCAAATAAATAAATATTTTTTTAAAAAAGTAGTAGTTGTTGAAATCATATCATTTTCCTAAACTTTTATTGAAATTTAGGTTTTATTACTTTTTTTGAGTCCTTTTTGATTACATGTTGTCTCATATTTAAATAATTCATTTTGGGCCTAACATTACATTTTCTATTTCATAGCAATTTGTTTAAAGAAAAATGCCAATAAAAATGTGAATCACACCTCTAAAGAAGAGCAATATGATTGATCTATCAACAGAATTCAGATGTAGTCAGATGACTAGACTATCAAACCTACTTTCAAATACACCCAATTTCCCAGCCCTGAGAACAAAAAACATCCTGACATTTTTTCTTGTAGTTGTTTCGACAGAGATGTTGAATATCACAGTAATAAATAAAACTATCATTGTTTATTGAACTACTATGTGCCATTTAGTTGTCATTTTTTCACCTAATTAGTAAACCACCTAACAAGATAGTTGTTTTCATTTTCTATGAGGAAACTGAAGCTCTGGGAAGTGAAGTAAGCTGGCTCAGAGAAATAAATTTCATCAAAGGCAAACCCAAGTTCCCAATGATCATGACCAACTCCCCCGTCCATACTTCATTGTTTTCTAAATTAATAAATCTTCTTCTTCTTTTTTTTTTTTTTTAAGTAGGCTCCATGCCCAGCGTGGAACCCAATGTGGAGCTTGAACTCCAACCCCAATACCAAGACGGGGACTGAGATTGAGAGTCTAATACACTGAGCCACCCAGGTGCCCCAAGAAAGCTTTGTACCTCTTTAAATTTAATGTCACATTTCATTTTTTTAATATTGTATCTTCCCTCTTTTACATAGCATTCTCCCCTGTTATCATCGATGCCTTATAAATCTCTTCTTAATAACGACGTATTTTCACAGCACTTGTCGCCCTCAAAATGTCCTCAATTTTTCAAACTTTTTGGACAGTTTGATTTTAGTTCATTTCTATCCTATCATCAGGAATTTTAATGCATATTTCTATATACAAATATTTATATATATTTAATAACCTTGGATTTTGTTGTTACTGTTGTTAGAACGTCATATGATCTTATTTGCCAGGAAAAATAGATGAACATAAGCTCTTTTTTAAAATATTTTATTTATTTATTTGACAGAGAGAGATCACAAGTAGGCAGAGAGGCAGGCAGAGCTGAGAAAGCAGGTTCCCCGCTGAGCAGAGAGCTGGACACTGACCTTGATCCCAGGACCCTGAGATCATGACCAAAGCCAAAGGCAGAGGCTTTAACCCACTGAGCCACCCAGGCGCCCCAAACATAAGCTCTTTAGAGAATGAAAGTATCAGTAAATCTTAATGAAAATTAAGTTATAGTCTTTCTTATATGGTTTATTTATTTATTTATTTATTTATTTATTTATTTACTTATTTATTTAAAAAAAATCTACTCTCTTGGCAACTTTCAGATATGCAATACAGGGTTAATAACTATAATCACCCATACTGTACATTACATCCCCATATTATTTTATAGCTAGAAGTTTGTGCCTTTTGACTCCTTCATCCATTTCAGCCAACCCTCACCTCTTCCCTCCGGCAACCAGAAATTTGTTTTATGTATCTATACGTTCAGTGTTTTGTTGTTGTTGTTTTGTTCGGTTTTAAAGATTCCAAAGTGAGACCATATGGCATTTGTATTTCTTTGTTTGACTTATTTTTCTTAGCAAAATGCCCTCCAGGTCCATACATGTTATTGCAAATGACAAAATTATCTTCCTTTTTATGATTAAATATGATATGTATATATATATGCACCAAATTTTATATATATATACATATATACCAAATTTTCTTTATCTGTCATCCACTGATATACACTTAGATTGCTTCCATGTCTTTGCTATTGTAAAGAGCTCGGCAATGAACATGGGGGTACGTGTAACCTCTCCTGTACCAAAAAAGCAAAACAAGAAAGTTTAAAGTAATGTAGGGATACAAAGTAGTGGTTTTATGTTAGCAGCTACTGTAGGGATTGAGGACAAAAATTTGAACATAAAATATTGGGGAATTCAGAATAAGAACTTTACATACCATGTACTGTAATTTCACACTGGCTAGGATAATCACATTTTATCCCCTATGCTTTTGGAAGATTTATATATATATATATTCATCCTATTCCACTAATTGGATTGATAACTGGATACTTTAACCTAAATTCTCTATTTTCTATATCTGGTATGTATTGGCAATTTATAGCAAGTAGTTGATACATCCACCTCCTGAATAAACACACGGAAGGATGTTGTTTCCTTAGCATAAAGAGAAGATATAGAAATAAATATATTTGTTACTTTTATAATAAGAACACAAAAACCATAGGTTTCTCTTTAAGGTGAAAATGACTAACATTTATGAAGCCATCTGATTTAAATATATCCTTATCAGTAAAACACAGCTATTAATTGAATAAATTTTGAGTTCATTAAAAAAACAAAAGCAACAATAAAATTTATAATAAACCATTTTTGATAAATGTGTTTGTTTTGTTTGGATAATGAGATCTGGGCTTGTATGATTAAGCATTAAATTAAAATTATATCATCATCCTGACTTCATGATAATAAGGAAGGTATGCATTTATATTGTGTTTTTATTAGTCTTTTACAGGTATTACTTTCAATCTGCACAAAGATTTGCAGAAAAAAAATTCTCCCTCTGAGAGGCTTTCTCCCTTCAAAGCCACATACTAATTATAAATCTTTACACAATTCAGATTTCACCTCCTTCATGTTCATGCTTAACACCGTAGGAGCTCCCTTAGCACTTAGAGCTTGTATGATTATTTAATATTTTCCTAACACTGTTTTATTTACCCAACTACATTATAAAATATTTGAGTAAGGGAATGTCACTTATTTATTTATGTCAATTGCATAGCTAAGTCCTTTATTATAATATTAATAATTATAATAATATTAACAACTGACATTTGCTAATTTTCATTGCAATTCTATGAGGAAGGTTTTAGCAATATGGTTCTGTAGATAAGGAATCTAAGGGAGTCCAATTCTTAGTTAATTTCCTCAAGGTCTAATAGCCAGAGGGTGTTTGTTCAGTTATCTGATGGAGGAAAGTGATCTCAACTCTCTTCAACCTCCAAGCTCTATAGGAAGAAGTCCTGGAGCTCATGTTTGAGATTCTCCTTGGAATTGTTATTTCATGTCACCAGATGGCAGTATAGAGTCAAGTTTTGTTGACATTTATAAGGGACAGGCTAATTCTTATCTCCTTGAAGTTTATAGTCTAGAAGGGGAACAGGCTAACTTAACAATGAAGATCAATAAAATAACTGTTATTATGGATGGATTTTGAATGTAAAAGTATAGTAAATATACCTTAAAAGGCAAAGGATGAGGTCCTAAAAAGACCCTTGGTTGGTCTGGTTCATCCCATCCTCTGTCACTCACTAGGCTGGTCCTCTGAGGCAAAATAATTAACTTCTGGGGCCTCTTTTACTTGTTTGTTGGTTGAAGCAGCTAGATGTAAGGAGGGTATAAATGGAAACAGATTGGGCAGGACTCAAACCATGGTGGGATTTAAATGGACCTTTCAAGGAATTTTAATTTTCATCTTCTAGGATGGGTGGTTCTAATGATTTCACACTTGAATGTGCATCCGAATTACCTGCAGGTATCACTAAAACACGGATTTCTGGGCAGCACTCAAGAGCTTTTGCTTCAATAGGTCTGAGGTTTGTCTTGAGATTTTGCATTTTTAACAAGGGAATGCTGATATTGCTTAAAGAACTACAGTCTTAAGTAAAGGAGTAAGAGTAAATAAGTTTTAAGTAAATAAGTTTTAAATATTTGGTCAAAGGACTGAAAATAGCAGATTTGGATAGCAACTCCATTTGTGTGACGGATGGATTACAGAAAGAGCACTGTAGGTAGGAGACTAGTAAGAAGGATAGTTCTGTAGATCATGAGGTAGCTGATGCCAACATCCAGGAGCCTGTCATAAAAGCAGAGAGATTGGTATGAATGAGATACACTTAGAAACAAAATCAATAAAAAAAAGAAAGTGATAGAAGTTCTGGAGTAGTTAGGAGATTGGGAAGAAAAAGAAGAATTTTAGATGGCTTTGTGTTTCTAGTTTCTGTATTTGGCTTCATGATCAAAATATGACATAGAGTCCATGGGATTGGTTTAAGGCAGGGATCATCCTATGCCATCATCCTATGCCAACAAACTTTGTGAAAGGCCTGACAGTAAGTACTTTAGGTTTTAGAGGCCATGTTCTCGCTGTTGCAACTATTCAGCTCAGCTGTTGTCATGTGAAAGTAATCACATAGAAAATGAACTATTGTACTTATTGTCCAATCAATTTTATTCATGAACAGAAATGTGTGTGTGTCTACCTATTATTTATTTAACAACATTTATTATTTGTCAGGTATCTTCTAAGCACTTTAAAAAGAAACTAATGTGTTTAATCTTTTGCAGTGATTCCACTTTACAGACCAAAAACTAGGATAGATAATGGTATGTAGTCAGAGTAGGACAATATAGAAATTAGAATTTCATATACTTTTCATGTGTTATAGATATTATTCTTTTTAAAAAAATATTTTAGCTATTTATTTGAGAGAGAGAGAGAGCATGCACGAGCAAGGGAGGGGTAGAGGAAGAAGGGAGAGAATCTTAAGCAAACTCCACACTGAGCCCAGAGCCTGTCATGGGCTCTATCGCAGGACCTCAAGATCACAACCTGAGCTGAAACCAAGAGTTGGATGCTTAACTGACTGCACCACCCAGGCACCCCAGAATATTATTCTCTATTTGTTTTCTAAGCTACAGTATTAATCTGCAGTCCAAGCTCTATTGATTTATCTACTGGTTTAAAGGATAAAAAGATAAATTTTGATACATTTAATTTGAGGTACTTCTGGGACATGATCGAATATTCAGGGCTGCAAAGGCAAGGAGAATTTGAACTAGAAGTAGAGCCTTGGTAGTCATTCAATTTTAGGTTGAAGGCAAGAAGATACATGAAATTTCCCAAGAATATTACAGAAAATGAGAAGAGGGCAAGGACAGAGTTTTTAAGAAAATAACACTAAAGAGGAAGGGAAGGCAGAATGCTGACAAGGTGACCAAGAAATTTCAGAACCACAGAGGTACAAACAGATGAACAAACAAACAAAAACAGAAAACAAACCAAAGGGCACCTGGGTGGCTCAGTGGGTTAAAGCCTCTGCCTTCAGCTCAGGTCATGATCTCAGGGTCCTGGGACTGAGGCCCACGTCAGGCTCTCTGCTCGGTGGGGAGCCTGCTTCCTCCTCTCTCTCTGCCTGCCTCTCTACCTATTTGTGATCTCTCTCTGTCAAATAAATAAATAAAATCTTAAAAAACAAACAAACAAACAAACAAAAACTAAGAAAGGTTTCAAGATGACAGTGGCCAGCAGAGTTAATTTTACTGGAGAAGTCAAGATCAACAACAACATAAGTATATTCATTGGATTTAGCAACTTGAAGGATGGTCAGGCAAGATTTTATTTAGAACAATTTCAGTGGCGTTTTTGTATATGTCCTAGTGATCATAAGTATGTCTGAGGTTGGGTATTATTATGAATTTTCAAGTCTTTTTACTAAGATAATATATTTGATTAAACAAAAGAATAATGTTAAGTAATACAACATAAATGCAAAAAAGACAATTTTCATGATTATTAGTTTACGCAGTCAGAAGGAAGACTAGATTCAAACTGTTTGGGTTCACATTTTAACTTCGTCCTATCCTGACTACATAACCATTATTTATCCAGGTTTTTTCCTCTGTAAAATGGAATCACTGTGAAAGATTAAACAGGTTAGTTTCTTTCTTTTTTTTTTTTTAAAGATTTTATTTATTTGACAGAGAGAAACACAGGCAGAGAGGGAACACAAGCAGGGGGAGTGAGAGAGGGAGAAGCAGCTTCCCGCTGAGCTGGAAGCCCGATGTGGGACTCAATCCTGGGTCTCCAGGATTATGACCTGAGCTGAAGGCAGTCGCTTAACCAACTGAGCCACCCAGGCACCCCATAAACATGTTAGTTTCTTTTTAAAGCACTTAGGAGATAGCTGACAAATACTAAGCACTATACAAATGTTATTAACTAAATGATAGATAATAATAGATGATAAATAGATCTATCTATTTCCTTAGTTACATTGTTGTACCCTTCAGTATCCCTCTCTTCCCTTTATGTGAGGAGTTGTTTGTAAACACAAAAGAAGTACAACGTCCTCCTTTGTTGCAAACCTTCTTCCATTTAGCAGGTTGAAGTTCCTCTGTGTCCTCTCTCAGCTCAAAGATGTTTTCTTAATCACAGCTTCAGTTGTGATTTAATACTAAGTGGAGTTCAGTTTTTCCATGAATCCAGAAAGATTTCACCACTCGGATGTTGTAGTTTTTAATTTCCTTCTATATTTCTTTAGGTGCTAAGATTGGAATATGTTCCCGAAATAAATCAAGAATAGGATTGTCACTTTAAATATAGAATGTTGCAAATACTTTATCTATTCAACGTTCACCAATTATAAGATGTTTTCCCTCTTTGAAGAAGCTTCTCTTTCTGAAAATAATTCAGTTCAGTTTGTTATATTTGTTGATATGAATAGTACTGTTTTCCAGCAACCATTTTATTTTACTTTCAGACTACTAACTCAATCATCCCTTTCAATTTCTTCTTGAAACCCAGTTACTGGCAAATGTGCAAACTGTTTTATATAACACATTAATGGCAGTATTCCTTGGCAAAATCAAAACCCAGAGACAAAATGAATGAGATATTAGGAGTTTATTCACAGTTACAATAGTTGGATTAATTAGATTTTTAAAAATTATATGCCAAGGCAGTATCCATCCCACATCCCTGCTTTTGTAAAGCATCCAGGAATCATTATAAGAATGAATGAGTCTATTTTGCTTAATATAATACCCTCTAGTTCCATCCACATAGTTGCAAGTGGCAAGATTTCATTTTTTGATTGCTGCATAGTATTCTATGATATATACCACATCTTTATCCAGTCATCTGTTGATTGACATCTGGGTTCTTTCCATAGTTTGGCTATTGTGGACATTGCTGCTATAAACATCCGGGTGCACGTGTCCCTTTGGATCACTACATTTGTATCTTTAGGGTAAATACCCAGTAGTGCAACTGCTGGGTTGTAGGGTAGCTCTGTTTTCAACTTTTTGAGGAACCTCCATACTGTTTTCCAGAGTGGCTGTACCAGCTTGCATTCCCACCAACACTATAGGAGGGTTCCCCTTTCTCTGCATCCTTGCCAACACCTGTCGTTACCTGACTGGTTAATTTTAGCCATTCTGACTGGTGTGAGGTGCCATCTCACTGTGGTTTTGGTTTGTATTTCCCTGTGCCAAGCGATGCAGAGTACTTTCCCATGTGTCTGCTGGCCATTTGGATGCCTTTTTTGAAGAAATATCTGTTCATGTCTTCTGCCCATATCTTGATTGGATTATTCTTTGGGTGTTGATTTTGATAAGTCAATCAGAGAAAGACAATTATCATATGATCTCTCTGATGTGACACATTTGAGAGGCAGGATGAGTGGTCATGTGGAGAAGGGAGGGAAAAAATGAAACAAGATGGAACCAGGGAGGAAGACAAACCATAAGAGACTCTTAATCTCAGGAAACAAACTGAGGGCTGCTGGAGTGGGGGGGGGGAGGGATGAGGAGGCTGAGTGATGGATATTGGGGATGGTATGTGAGTGCTGTGAATTGTGTGAGTGCTGTGAATTGTGTAAGACTGATGATTCACAGTCTACCTCTAATACAAATAATACATTATATGCTAATAAAAAATGAAGAAGAAGAAGAAGAAGAAGAAGAAGAAGAAGAAGAAGAAGAAGAAGAAGAAGAAGAAGAAGAGGAAGAAAGAGTAGGAAGAGGAAGAAGAGGAAGAGGAAGAAGAAGAAATGAGTCTAAGGGAATTAGTTCATTTAGAGGGGAGGTATATATAATGGGTAGAGGCTCTACTCTAAAATCTGAAACCTATTTCCCTCTTAATAGTTCTGTGATTTAAGTCCTTTTGAAATTAAGTTTACTCTTTTATAAAATGGGGGTAATTTATTTTTATAAACAACTGACTAGTAAGAAGAACAAAGAAAATAATGCTTACAAAGAACTTAGCACGTTTTCTAGCATTTCATGATTAAATTTATTCCATTTTAGAACTTTTATTTTTTCCATCAACTTTTATTTCACTTGCCCTATTATGTTATGAAAATATAAGGAGAATTGCAGACTGTTTCTCAAAGAGTAGTTTTAATACTGAAATGACATAAGTCCTACAATAGCTTCAGGAAAATATTTCTATGGAAAAATGAAACTTTTATTTACAACATTTATAAAAAATTAGCTGATCTTATTTTGAAAAAAAAAAAAAGATTCCAGATTCTAAGAATATTAGTAATATCATTGCTCCTTTAGGGGACAAAGTCACTTATAAAATTTGAAGGATTTCATTTAGGGTTGTAAATATATTTAATCTTAGGCAATATTTATCAAATTAATAAAAAGGTTTAAGAAAAAAATACTCTTGAAACCATGTTTCAATGTGGTGGAGTTGAATCTCAAATATTTACAAATTACTTAAATCACCTAATCCACAGTTTACCATATCAAGATCTAACTACCTGTCATAAAAACTAAATTTCTCTCTACCTCCATATTTTTACATATTTACAACAGACACAGATATAAGGATCTGTGTCTGTGTATAGTGTATGTGTACCCTCCATCCTACATCCTATTAATGGTGTTAAAAAGACATTGTTTCGCCTGTTTGATTGGATTTGGTTTGGTTTGGTTTGGTTTTTGAGAGGGATTTGGCGGGGGGTGGGGGAGGGAGGCAAAGAGAGAATCTTAAGCAGGCTCCAGGCCTGGCATGGAGCTCATTGTGGGGCTCAACTTTACAACCCTGAGAACATGACCTGAGCCAAAATTAAGAATCAGATGCTTAACTGACTGAACCACCCAGGCACCCCATCCCCTGACTATTGAGCAATATTTATTTATTTCAAATATTTGTATACTATGAAAGGGGGATTTATTTTATTTTGCATTTTTCTATTTTAAAATGCTAATATTTCTATGAATGGCAAGCTAATGTGAAATAGTTACATCAAAATGCTTTCACCTTGTAGTTAATATCAGCAACTTTGAAGAGATGAGGATTCTGACTGAGGTGAAGTGAAAGGCCTGTGATATCAAAGCAAGGAGGAATTTTTGAGATTTGAGTAAACCTGTGAGGCTTCTCTAATGAGGTGCTTAGAACTTCTTGCAGTACTGAGATCCTGGTAGAAAAAAAAGGGAAGTGAAAAAAGAAGAAAAATGAAAGTTGAAACATGCCAGAGACATGTTGCTCTCTCATTCTAACTATTGATATAAAAAGACAGAATGGAACTCCCTTTCTCCTCTTATGGGTTTTTTTTCCCCCTATAACACATAGTCTTCTGCTCCCAGTATTGATTATATAAACTAGCACCCAATTCAGTTCCTTAATAAAGCCCGTATTATCTTAAAACCATATTATAAATTAATGGGTTTTGTTGGTTCATCTGAAAAACTTAATTATAATTTTTATCATTATTTCTTTGACAAAATATAATAGAAATATCAAACAGCTAACCTGCAAAAGAATTTATATGCAGTTAGTAAGTTTAGCTGCATTATACATTTCGATTTTTAAAATATGCAATCTACCTTGGAGCAGTAGAAAAGATTAGTAAAAAAGGAATCATCAAAATTCTTTCTTCTTTTGTATGCTGTTTGATGTACTTGCCTAAGTCATGCAAACCTAAGTGATTTAGAGTCCTGCATTCATTCACATCCACTAAATGCTGAATATGTGGTTCTACTCCAAGGTCAGGATTTTCCAACTTTTACATTGTTCACATTTTCCACCAGATAATTCCTAGTTGGAGGAGGGGAAGGGCTTTCCTTTGCATCCTTGTCTACTAGCATGTCACTACAATCTCCAATCAACCAAAAATGTCTCCATACAGTCCTAAAGTCTCCTGGGTGTCAGACTGGGTGATCCACTGTTTTAGATAAGAAAAACCTTTTTGTGATTATAAAATTATCATAAAGATAAAAACTTTAATGCCTGTTCATTCAACTCATATAGCAAGTACTATAAATAGCAAGCAAATTAAGATATCAGAAAAATACCTAAAGTTACTTCTTTAACTGAAAGTTCATTGGTATTTCAAGAGACATATCATCACTAAATATAATATGGTATTCCGTGTTTGTTTTCATCCTTTAACAAGGAACTGTCCACAAATAAATAAAAATAGTATTTGTGGCTTTTAGAATTTTTCTCATTGAAATACAGATATTTTATGGAAGATCAGATAAGCTATTTTAGACATTTTATTTTCTGTGCCATAAAAATAGAGTACAGTATAAAATTAATCCATAAACTATGTTATAATTTGATGAAAGTAGCTCCTAGTATTGCTGGGATCTGCTGAAACTAAAGGAATCAGAATATTTTTTACTTGCATGTATTTTTGTTATATGTGTGTTTTATCATATTAGTAATTACTTTGTACCAATAAAGTTTATTAACAGAATGATATTAGTTACTATAAAAAAATGACTGCAGTGGCACTTGGGTGGCTCAGTAGGTTAAGCCACTGCCTTCAGCTCAGGTCATGATCCTGGAGTCCCAGGATCAAGTCCCGCATCCATCTCCCAGCTCTGCGGGGAGTCTGCTTCTCCCTCTGACCTTCTCCCCTCTCATGCTCTCTGTCACTCATTCTCTCTCTCTCAATAAATAAGTAAAATATTTTTAAAAAATTACTACATGGGAGAAAGAAAAATCTTCTACTTATCTAACAAGTTGTATCCTAGCATTCTGCTTTGAGCAGAATTTTATTGCATAAATAAATACGATCTATATTTTATATTGCATCAATATTTGCATACATTTTATTTGAATTTAATGGATAAAATAATTGTTTGGGTTTAAAGGATTTATTTTTGCTGGTGAGAAATATACTATAATTAAACATGGTTCACATGAAATATGAAATTATCTTTAATGATATTGTTTTCTTCACAGAGCACACATCAGTCTTATATGATTGCATAATTAACATTTAGTTCTCTTATGAAGCATTGTAATTATATATTATTCAGTCTCTTTACCTACAGCTATGATGTGCCTTAGAAGATTAACTCCCTTTCCAAATATTTAGATTCCTGACTCTTTAAAATATATCCCACAAACATTGATGAGCATGCATATGAATCCAAATGTCTTTAAGTCTAACACAGTAATAGATGCCACAGAAATTTAATGAAAAATATGTACATAAGTCATGATTCCTACCAACATGACACTGATACTCAAGGTCAGATATTGACAAATTAAGGCCCTTAGACAAAGTTCAGTTTCCTGCCTCTTTTGTAAATAAAGTTTTATTTGAATATAGCCAAACCTTTTGATTCACATATTGTTTTATGGTTGACTAAAATGGAAAAGTAGAATAGTTACTATAAAGGGCATAAAGACAGCAAAGATGAAAATATTTACTGCCTGACCTTTTACAGAAAAAACAAAAATAGAAAGAAATGCCAATCTTTGATTTATCAGTATATATAGACATAAATGTGTGAATGTAAGTCACAGATAATTAGAAAATAGGACAGTAAACAATAAATCACTTAATGCCTTGAATAGTCAATAATTAAAACTAATTTTAAGTGATGGAAGAGATCAACATTTGTTAACTTCATTAGAAACTGTTCTGTGGAAGAAAAATGACTTAAGATGATTCATGAAGAAAGGTTAAAACAGTGATAAAATCCTGTGGGAGAAGTATACCAAGTGGAAGTGGACAGGCTCTAGATATTCAGAGAACAATGAGAAGTTGATTTGAGCATGTGCATAATATGAATGCAGAAGAAAGACAGGCATAGAGGCTGGGAGATAAGGTGGTATCTTAGAGTGATTTGTATGTTCTGAGCCATACCCCACAGAGAACCAGTTACATGCATAGAGGTCATTTAAAGGTGACAAAATAAAAGTTTATGTTGGAAGAGGAAAGGTAAAAAATGGAGAGAAGGAAACATATTAGGAAAGGTTAGTAATACATGAAAACTCATTAAATATTATAGTGAGAAAGTGAAAAAATTAATTTCTCTTGGTATTTGAGTTCTAGTTTATTCATTTTAAGGATGAATGACATTCTATTATGTGATATAATACTATATAGTGTCATATATATGAATATATATATTTATATGGTGTTTTATACATATATATAGTTTTCTATATCGTGGACACATATATTTTTTCCTATTAATGGGAATTTGAATTATTTCAAATTTCTCACTATTACCAGCATTAGGGCAATGAATTTCTTATTTGTATCTCTTTGAGCATAGGCATTAGAGTATAAACCTAGAAATGGAATTACTGACTTGAAGGTATGCACAATCTCCACTTTATTGGATTTGGCCAAATACTTTATGTAACCTTGCTGGGTAAAGTATTTTTGTATGGAAGTTTTTCTTTTCTTTTCTTTGTTTTATTTTATTTTCCTTTTGGCACTCTGAACATGTCATCCCACTCCCATGTGGCCTATAAACTTTCTGCTAAGTCTGCTGATAGCCTTAAGGTTCCCTTATTTGTAAGAATTTGTTTTTCTCTTACTGATATTAATATTCTCTCTTCATCTTTCACTATTGACATTTTAATTATAATGTATCTTGGTTGAGATCCCTTTGTATTCATTTTATGTGAAACTCTCTATGCTTCCTGGAACAGGATGCATAATCCCTATTTTTTTTTCCCTAGATTATGGAAAATTTTAACCATTTTTTCTTTTTTTAAGTTTTTATTTAAATTCTAATTATTTAACATCCAGTGTATATTAATTTCAGGTTAAAATCTAGCTATTCACCACTTATATACTGTACCCAGTGATCATCACACGTACCATCCTTAATACCTCACCCATCCCACTGCCCCCCCTCCCTTCCAGTAACCCTCAGTTTATTCCCTATGGTTGAGAGTCTGTTTTCTGGTTTGCCTCCCATTTTCCCCTCCATATTCATCTGTCTTGTTTCTTCAATTCCACATATGAGTGGAATCATATGCTATTTGTCTTTCTCTGACTGACTGCTTTTGCTTAGCATAATACTCTCTAGCTCTATCCACATGGTTACAAATGGTAGGATTTCACTCTTTCTATGGCTGAGTTATATCCCATTGTATGTATATGCCACAGCTTCTTTATCCATTAATCAGTGGGCATTTGGGCTCTTTCCATAATTTGGCTACCATTGATAATGCTGCTAAAAGCATTGGGATGCATGTATCCCTTCAAATCAATATTATAGTATCTTTTGTGTAAATACCTAGTATTGCAAATGATGTAGTGCAAATGATGGATTGTGGGGTAGCTCTATTTTTAACTTTTTGAGGAACCTCCGTACTGTTTTATAGAGTGGCTGCAATAGTTGCATTCTTACCAACAGTGGAGGAGGGTTTCCCTTTCTGCACATCTTTGCCAACACTTGCTGTTTCTTGTATTATTGATTTTAGTCATTTTGACAGGTATGAGATTATACCTCATTGTAGTTTTGATTTGTGTTTTCCTAATGATCAGTGATGTTGATAATCTTTTCATATGTCCTTTAGCCATCTGTCTGTCTTTGGAGAAATTTCTGTCCATGTGTTCTGCCTATTTTTTAACTGAACTGTTTGCAGTTTTGGATGTTGAGTTTTATAAGTTCTTTACATTTTTTGGATACTAACCCTTTGTTGGATATATCATCTATAAATATCTTCTCCCATTCAGAAGGTTACCTTTTATTTGTATTGGTTATTTCCTTCACTGTGCAGAAGCTTTTATTTTAATGAAGTCTAATAGTTTATTTTTGCCTTTTTTTCCCCTTGCCTCTGGAGACATATCTCACAAGAAGTTGCTATGGTCGATGTCAAAGAGGTTACTCCCTGTGTTCTCCTCTAGGATTTTGATGATTTCCTGTCTCATATTTTGGTCTTTCATTCATTTTGCATTTATTTTTGTGTATGATATAAGAAAGTAGTCCATTTCATTATTTTGCCTTTTGCTGTCCAGTTTTCCCAATACCAGTTGTTGAAGAGACTGTATTTTTCCCACTGGATATTCTTTCTTGCTTTGTCAAAGATTAATTGACCAAATAGTTGTGGATCCATTTCTGAGTTTTCTATTCTGTTCCATTGATCTGTGTGTCTGCTTTTGTATTGGTACCATACTGTCTTGATCAGTCATTATTTCTTTAAATAAATTATCTAACACCCTTCTCTTCCTCTTCTCCATCTGGCACCCCTATAATACCTGTGTTATTCTGTGTGATATTGTCCAACAGTTTCCTTAAGCTACCTTCACTTTTATTATTATTATTTTCAGGTTTTTCTCTTCTTTTTCTCTCCTGATTGGATGATTTCCTCTGTCTTGTCTTCCATGTTGCTGATCCATTCTTCTACCTAGTCTAGTTTTCTTTTGAACCCCTCTGTTGTGTTTTTCATTTCAGCTATTGTAATATATTGTATTGTAGTCTTTTGGCTTCTTTTTGGTACTTCCTTGTGTTTTCCCTCCCTTTGCTGAAGCTGTCACTGTGTTCACCTATTCTTCTCCAGAGTTCAGTGAACATCTTCATGAACATGACTTTGAACTCCTATCTAGTAGATTACTTACCTCTGCATTATTAAGGCTTTCTTCTGATGCTTTGTCTTAGTCTTTCATTTGGAACATGTTCCTCTGTTTCTTCATTTTGCTTGACTGTCTGTTTTTGTTTTTGTGCATTAGGTGAAACAGCTACCTCTCTCTGTCTTGAAGTAGTGGATTTGTGTAGCAGATACACCTTACCTTTCAAACTTTTTTAGCTTGTGTTTGTTTCTCTTACCTTTGCAATTATCTAAGTAGTGTAATTTATTCTGCATTGGTCCCAGCTGTTGTAGGTATGCCAAAATCTGTCAGTGTTACAAAGGGAGGGAATTTAGATAGTGCATAGTTTTAGTCTTTTTGTAAGACAGATCCTCAGGCAGCAAGCTTTATGGGATATAAATAAATAGAGTCTTAATCATAAACCATGGTTCATATTCAAAAACCATGCTGACTTTCAAACCTGAGAGATTTGGATGACAGTTTCAAAAATTATGGCTTTAAACATGTATATAATCCCTTTTCTGGGAGACATCAGCAAAGACAAAAGAGGGCGCTAATACGGTGATTCTTTACTTATATTCCCAGGGGGACCTCTGACCTTTGGATGTCCTCAGGCTTAAGCTCCATAACAAGAGAATAGGCATTTTCACACAAATACTAGGAGAGTGTTTCAGTCTACTGTTTATGCAGTGCCCTGGGGATTGTAGTCTGCTGAGATCTGTTTTTCCACATGTTTCAGACTCATGAGGCCCAGAAATGTAATCCCCCCTGGCCAAGAGAGCTAGATGCTCAGCTGTCCCTATGAGCACTGTATATCCCTGCCAGCTTTGGTGGGACAAGCAGTGTCTGTGGTGCATGAAGGTGGGGTACTCGGCTGGCCAACTAGAGCTGAGCAGACAGACTGTGGCTATATTGTGTGGAGTCAGGATGTTCTGGCTGGAGCTAGTAGTGAGGGTTGAGGAGAATTTCCTCTGAAACCATATCTCTGCCTCTCCTGGCTATCTCAGTGTGGCTTTTTGTTCTTTGTTCTGGAGGTGCTGTTTAGCTAGCTTTCAGGTCCTGTTCATAGGGAATTATTCTTTAATATGGCTGTAGATTTGTTGTGTCTATGGAAGGAGGTGAGGTCAGGAACCTTTTATGCCACAGTCTTAAAATCTCTCCTTAACTGATTTTCATAGAAAAATGTTTCTGAGTCTTTCATTTCCTTTGATTGACTGATTGATTGATTTTTAAGGATTTTATTTATTTATTTGACAGAGAGAATACAGCTGGAAAGATAACACAAACAGGGGGCATGAGAGAGGGAGAAGCAGGCTTCCCACCAAACAGGTAGCCCAATGTGGGATTTGATCCCAGGACCCTGGGATCATGACCTGAGCAGAACGCAGATGCTTAACAACTGAGCCATCCAGGCCAGGCATCATTTTATTTATTTATTAAATAAATGCAAATGCAAAGACATGGATTTTTTTATTACCTTGGTGGGGAAGATGCTAAATACTAGCAAAAACCACATTAAGTATCAAGTACAGTTAATTTCTCATAGCCTCTGCAATCTCACTGTAACTCATTGATTTTTAGTCTTTGTGCTTTTTTTTTAAGATTTTATTTATTTATTTGACAGAGAGATCACAAATAGGCAGAGAGGCAGGCAGAGAGAGAGGAGGAAGCAGGCTCCCCACTGAACAGAGAGCCCAATGCAGGCCTCGATCCCAGGACCCTGAGATCATGACCTGAGCCAAAGGCAGAGGCTTAACCCACTGAGCTACCCAGGCACCCTAGTCTTTGTGCTTTAAACCTCTACAGGACTGACATTAACTACTTTGAACAATAGGTCCACTCTTAAGAAGACAAAATAGTTTGAAAACTAAAATATTGTCAGTGCAATCAGAAGTTATAACACTTCTCTACCTATAATTTAGTATCCTTATTCTACTAGACAGGTTCTATAAAAATAAGATTTAAGAGGAGAGTTATTGATCGACTGAGATTAAAATCTTATCCAAAAGGCATAATGATTGTACATGAAACATGAAAGAATAAGACAATGACATTCAGCTGCAAAATTTAATATCCCATTATAAATTTGAATGTTATAACTTATTTATACAGAAATAGTTTAACAAATCTGTGTAAGTAGAGAAAACTTTAGCCAGTTAGTAGAGAAAAAAAAAGAAAGAAAGAGTAGATGTCTTAATAATGAAGGTTGTTAAACATTCTTCGCTTAGTCCTCTGATTTGATAAACAGAAGATGACCTGAAGGAAGGATATGTATGTGACAAGAGCAGTTTCCTAGAGAAACACTAAGAGTGGTGTGCTAAGGACAAAGGAGTCTATATGGTAGGTTAGGAAGTAACAATATCCACTGATACACTCAACTCCTGGATTATGATTTAATTGAGCTGATTATAAACTAAATTTCATAATTATTCATTTTTTTTCTCAGAAAAAATCCTTAAAAAATCTTTGTTTCTGATGAAACAGGATGCATATATTTAGACTTAGAGAAAATTGATGGAGTTAACTTAGTTGTTATCTTTGAGGAGGAAAATGTTTTTATTAATGTAATTGCTCTGTACGATTGTCTATTATTATCAAATTAATCATCCCAGTAATGGGTGCTATATAGGGAACTTCACTACTTTGAATCATTAAGTGAATAACCCTTGTCAACCTCAGAGGTTCCCTAATAGATTTTTTTTTTCTTTTTCACTCTTAATATTTCACTGTGTAATTACAGCTCCCAATCCCTGTGCAGCTAATGATGGCAAAGGCCCCTGCTCTCACATGTGTCTGATCAATCATAATAGGAGTGCTGCTTGTGCGTGCCCCCACTTGATGAAGCTTTCCTCAGACAAGAAGACCTGCTATGGTAAATTTCTTAAAGTTCTTATCTAAAATTCAAATTGAATCCTCTCACATTGTATTAGTTTTAAGACTTTCCTCAAAGTGAAGCAGAAGAGATTTTTAATGTCCTTAAATACATTTGAGGTAGTGCTATTTCCAGGCTCTATTGATGATTCATCTACTTTTGGGAAGACTGACAAATTCTTTAACTATGTGATATGCTGCACTTTACTATTTATTACCTTATTCATTTTTTTCTTGCCACTTTCTTATTTGGTGTGTTAGCAGAATTTATCTCTACAAAGCAGGGAGATTTGTGAGTGAAAGTGCATTTTCAGAAAGTGATGATGTAGGTAACCCATATAACAAAGAAGGACTGAAGAGCTTTAATCTCCTCCTGCTCTTCTAAAGTTACTTTCACATCATTTTATAGGAAATTATCACCTTGAAGGGGGGTGAAATGAAGTAAAATATGTAACTTTGAAATATCTCTTAAAAATATCTAAACAGCACATTTAAACTAAAAAACGACAGTGAAATTTGGGAATGAAATCAGAATGAGGAGTTTATTTCTGTTTTGATTCATTTTAAGTTTGAGTAATTTTTATTTGCAGAGCAGTTAGTTTTAAGGGCAGAAAAGAATGTGCTCACAGAATCTTAACTCAGGAATGTAGGCACATGTTGATTTAATTAATTATATGTAATCTTAACATATTACAACAATGATTCCAGAGAAAGCAATGAAATAATAGATTATTTATGATATCTATTTCTATTAAATCTCCTATTTTACAAACTCAATTCAAGAAGGTGCCTATGGGAAGTAAAAAAGATGCAATGCTTCACAATGTTACTTACTACAGATTTTTTAAAAAATGTATAATAAAACATGCTTTAACATTATTTGAACCCCAATTCTGAGAAGGAAAGCATGAACCTGATTTTTTAAATCCATGTTTAATTTTATTCAGCGATAGTATGAACAGTGTTCTTAGATGCCTTCAAAAGTCATTTAATTTTGTTCCAATCAGGTATAAAGAGCAAATACGGTTGTTTGATATTTGCAGAATTCATGTGTTTTAGCAATTGTTTAAATCATAAGATCAAGTCACTGAGAATTTCTAAGTATTTCTAACTAAAGAAAAATAATGACTCAAGAATTCCAACTTGTTTTACATTTGTTTCTTAAATGTTTTAATTTAAATAATAGATAACTCACTTATGCCCCTCAAATCATGATTATGATTTTCTGATGTTAAAATTCCTTTAAATCATCAACAAGTAATGATTTTAAAATTTCTAGATTGCTTCAAACTTGCTGAGCTTATAAGAGAAAAACACTTCTATTTCTTTTCTAGAAATGAAAAAATTTCTTCTATATGCAAGACGTTCTGAAATCAGAGGAGTGGATATTGATAATCCATATTTTAACTTTATCACGGCCTTTACGGTCCCTGATATTGATGATGTTACTGTGATAGACTTTGATGCATCTGAAGAACGTTTATACTGGACAGATATTAAAACACAAACCATTAAACGGGCTTTTATTAATGGAACTGGATTGGAAACTATTATTTCAAGAGGTAAGAGTTTTGCACATAACAACTTAAAAAATGTCATTCAGTTTATAATAATCACAAGTCTCCTTGAATTCTTTTTTATCATCTAATTCTGTGTTGTTAATTGAAAGTTGGAATTGATTATTCAGAGATTTAATAATATGCTGTGTCTTTACAATTGTAGAATGCTATAATTATGTTGCCCATCATAGTCTGATAACTAGAAATTTTGTTTCAAAAGAAGAAAAATATTCAAAAGGGATCCCCTTAAAATTTATGGATTTCGAAACAAACATATTTGAAGACTCTTTTTTTGCTGATGGGGCAGCAGTAATTTGCGCATACAGAAAATATAGGCTATTATGAAGGACTGGTTTCCCTCTCTGGACTCAAGCTTATTATCAACTTCCTTCTGCATTAATTTCTACAGAACTAGACTACACAAATAAGACAGGGAACTTATTTCTCTCCACCTCCCGACCTAGCAGGTTAAATCATACGTTATTGGTAAATGTTGTTAAATTAACCATAGAAAAAAGTAACTTTCCCCAAAGTAGAAAATATAGTTGAAATGCAGTTAGACATACTTGCAGATTCTGGGGTTTAACTCTAAATATCTAGCATTGAATTATCCTAGTTTTTGAATCTTGGTGTATTGTCATTTTTGGGTCAGTTGTTATTGTTCTTGTTGTTGTTATGTTATTATTAGTAGCTGGCTATGTATCTTCATTGAGTATCTGCTCTTTTCCATGACTACAAAACCAAACAAGACACTTTCTATTTAATTTCATGCTCCAATAAACATGAGAGAGTGATCTGAAAGAGGATAGAAGAAAGGGTGATCAGTAATCCATATAGATATATCAAACTCTCATGCTTTGTAACATACTAAAAATTTTAAATCAGACCTTATGTGGGGGAATGATCAATCTCTTAATGAAAGCAATAAGAAGTGTAGATTTTAAATTCACAAGTTTTCAAGAGTTTCCACATATCATACTTACAAAGCTGGCTTGAGTATCACTAGTAGATCTGAGAGTCTTTCACTGCTAAAGTGCTCTTTTATTTATGCCAGCTCTTTACTCATCTAAGTTTAGTACTATTAAAGCAACTTGAGTGAATTGGTTATAAGCTTGTTTAAATACTTATTTCAAACTTGCCATAGGAGAAGAACCTTTATAAAAAGGCTAATGCAAAGATTTTTTTCTTCATACAGGATTTTTTACAGAGGGGAGGGAAAAAAATGGTTGGATAATCATTAAATGTAGGTAATGGTCATTAAACACCTTGAAAGATCAGTTAAAGGACATAAGGTGCCTTCTAAGACTGACAATCAGGTGATCTCATAAGAAATTCATCAAAGTCTAACAGAAAATTGTTTAAACACTTTATCATGAATGTGAAATCCTTATCAAAAGTCTTGTGAATTGTATGAAGTAAAAGATGTTACACTTCAGAAAAATGTGAGGACAATTTTCTCTCTATCAATGTGGATTGGTAGCTAGTAGTTATTTGATGAATTTGTCTTTGAGAAAATCACAGACTTATTTTCATTTAGTGGACTCCATAATTATTACCAAAAATTGAGCAGTGATATTTTCTAACAATTAATACTATATTAGTTAGGATCAGTAATCATTAATTCAATCATTTTCACAAATATTGGAATATTTATATATGATAAGAAAATGAGGGAGAATCAGTATTGGCTGAATAATATGAAACACAGAACAAGAAGAACATACTATACAAGCTGATGGAGCTAAAGAAATAAGTAGAAACTGAATCTAGACTTTATAAGTTATTGATTTTTATATTAGTGCCAAAAATAATGAGAACCAAGGAAGTGTTTTGAGGCGGAAGCAGTTATAGGGTTAGGTTTGCCTTTGGAAAATATGGGTTCTAGCTTTTGGGTTTAGTAGAGAATTGAAGAGGTCTGAGAAGGGGATAGGGACTCTGACAGATTAGATCATTGGCTGGTGTAATGGTTTTAGTGAGATGTGATGGAAACCTAGACTAGAAAGGAAACAAGAAATGAGGGTGAATTATAGAAATACAAAAGAGTAAAAATATAAAGGAACTTAATTAATTGGATATGAAAGTTGAGAAATAGGCATTGTCAAAGATAAGTCCTTCATTTCTGGCTCCCCTATGTGTTGAATGATGTTGCATTTTCCTTTCTTCCAGGGTGAAACCTTGTAAGTGACTGATTTATCTTTCCATTAATAGAAAGCTTGAGATGAACTTTTGACAGTTCAGCTTGTAAGCTCATCAAAGTATCTCAAATCCTTCCAGTAATTGTACTTTATTTTATCCTTTCATCTTTTGATGATTGGATTCCCTGAGAATGTCTGTCTGACCTTTCTCTTATTTCTTATATGCCGGTCTCCGTATCTTCTCACTTCACTGTCCTTCCTCTGCTGGACTTTTTCTTGAGAGATTCTTTAGTTTCTTATCTCCATGAGCCTAAGTTTAATTTGAGACCTGCTTCAAAAATCAGATTATATGTTTGCCCATTGCCCCAAGAAGGCCATTTTCTGAGAAAACACTGAGCCTTCATGAAGGGGTCTAGAAATAGTTTGCCTGCCATGCCATTTACCATATCCTAAAATACTAAGCTCTTCTTAATTTAGGTACTACCTACATGAGCTATTTGTTAGTTACTTGTGCAAAGTCCACTTCATTATAAGCATAAATGCTAACATTTGACTATAGATGTGTTTTTTGGAAAAAACCACAAATATTTATTATCACATGTATATTTGCCACTTTCACAAAAACAGAAGTAATTTTATTCTAAGAAAAACTATTGTAACAATTCATAGCAAATGTTTTTGCTAGTGGTCTGCAGCCTGACTCTCTGGTGGTAATTCTTACCCTTGAGTCACTGCTTGGTCTGGATATTTTTCAAATACTGATGCTTTCAGATTTATTTTTCTGATGTGATGAATAATACTAGTTGTCATTAACGTGGCAAGCACCATAATCTCATGTAATCTTTACAACCTATTATTAAACAATAGTTTCATTCTGCAGATCAGAAAGCTTAAGCTTGTGAAAGCTGAAACTGTCTCAGAAACAAGGTGAGGCAACATTGGAGGCACAGTCACACTCTAGACTGTAGGTTTAGAGCTCCCGTCATCCTCATTACTCTACAATGAGAGAACTTGGGACTTCGTCCTCGATGGCGGGCTGTTGTCCTTTTAGGCTCAGTTGCCTCTCCTGAGTACTTATTTATATATTGCCCACCATGATACCTTACTAGGTAAAAGACTGTCCCTCACAAACTGTAAATTAACATAGCAAGAAATTAACTTGCAATTAATATAGTAAGAAAAAAAAGAAGCCATTAATAGGCCTTAAAGTTTCTTATATGACCGTGAGTTACATAGTTGGGTTTTCATATTTGTGTCTATTCTTCTTTTACCTATCATTTATTCCCCATACAGTGCTTTGAAGTAAGTAACTACTTTCTGTTTTTGAAAATGAGGAAACATGTAATTCATGGTAGGAAATGGCAGGGCTTTGTTATGTCCAAGTTGGAATTGACACTGAAATTATACTTTCCCCTCCAACACCCCGACCAGAGAGTCTCTTTCTTTTACAAATAAGGAACTTTGGCAAATCGAGAGCAGAAACTTTATAATAACCACATGGTTTGTACAAATATTTATTTCCAATGTTCATTTAATAAACATTCAGCATCCTCTGCTGATTTTACTAGTAGCACCTGAGTGAAGAGTTGGGGTTATTCCATCCCTCTGCTAGCAGTTTGACTGGTTATTCTGACATATAAGAAACAAATGTTGGCAGCTTTATGAGGTTCCAGACTACTGTCAATAAAAATTCACTTTTTATTGGAAAGAACTCCAAATGTATCTGATTATTCTAGGGCAAAGTGAATCATTCACTTCCGGAAAATTAAGGACTCAACTTTGGGCAAGTACCATTGATGGAACAAAGTGTTTTTTTTTTTAGTTCTAGAGTCATCATCTGCCATACTGAAAGAACTGGACTATTAAGTTGAGTTAAGCAGATGCTAAAGTGAACAAAAGGAAGATTAATACAAATTAGAAGTTATCTGTTTATAAAGAACACTCATTTATATGGTAGGGAATTATCATATAATCATATGCTTTTTTTAACAAAAATATAAACCTCTTTAAATGCAGTCCTTTTGATCACATTGCTACTATATAAAATTTAATTCTCAATGACACTTTG
>PITA01015344.1:0-50443 GCA_004023965.1 Spilogale gracilis
CCGAAGACTATCTAGAAAGCAATGGAGAGAACAATTCACATCAAAACCTATTAGCAGCCAGAAAGCGTATTCAGAGGAAAATATAAAAGGTATAGTCTTAAATTTCATTATTAAATAAGAAAGGTAAAGGATTATAGGGATCAGTTTTTAGAAATTGGAACAAAAAATTAAAGCAAAAGAAAATAGGAAGAGGAAATTAAAAGTTGATTAATAATGGAAGGAGATACAGCAAGGTGTTATAAAAATGATTAAGAATACTTACCCAAATCTATATAAGTACATTTGAATTTCACAGGAAACAGTTAATTTTCTGGCAAACATTTTCCCCCCGCGGTGTAGATTTGAACAGACAAATTATAATGAAGTATAATAAGAGAGCGTAACGGTCAAGCATCAATCACTGAAAAAGAAGGACCGGAACCAGATGGGGTCACAGCCACACTCTATTTTACCTCTAAATAGGAACAATTTTAATGCTATTTAAATTTCTTTAGACAATGGATAAGTAATTTAAACCTTCCTAATGTGTCCAACG
This sequence comes from Spilogale gracilis, assembly GCA_004023965.1. Classification (NCBI taxonomy): domain Eukaryota; kingdom Metazoa; phylum Chordata; class Mammalia; order Carnivora; family Mephitidae; genus Spilogale; species Spilogale gracilis. Next base: position 536 of record PITA01015344.1, read on the forward strand.
AAGCCACACTAGCTTGAACACTAAATTCTGATACGGCACTACAGAAACAGAAAGCTACAGTCAATTGCTCTTATGGACACGCTGTCCGATTTCCGAGCAACCGTTAGCAAGTAGAACACAGTCACGTACCGGGAGTGCGGCATTGTGGCCGTGCGGGCTGTATTCCAGGAATGCAAATCACAACCAGGGCGTACAATCAGGAACTCTGGTAAGGTAATTCATTACAGTAAATTAAAGGACAAAATCATCTAATAAAATAATTCAATGCTGAAAAGCCATCTGATAAAAATCAGCAGGTATTCTTATTTAAAATGCTAAATAAAACTGAAAATGGCTTAAATATATAAAAGCTCTATTTACTAAGATCCAGTAGCAAATATTCTAAATGAACAAACAATCCAAGTCAACAACTACACAGGACGCCTGACATCATAATTATTAATTCAACCTTGTCCTGGAGCTCTAGTAATTGCAATACAATCAGAAAAAAAAAAAAAAAGAACCAGAACACGGGGCAATAAAAGCAGACACGATCTTATTTTTGCCAACAATACAACTCTTTGAATTCAAAATCTGCCCAATAAAGGATTAATAAAAGAAGTAAGCTGACTGGATACAAGGTAAGTATATAAAAACTAATATGTGATTCGCACAATACATGTAGAGAAATAGATACTGGAAAAACAATCCATACACCATAGCAGTAAAATTGTTCACGTCTAATGAATAAATCTAACGAGAGGCATAAGACGTATATGAAAAAACTATAAAATCTTTTCGAAGGCCTTAAAAGCAAGATTCCAAATAAATGAAAGGATGTATCGCGTACTTTGTTGGAGATTAATATATAATGCAGTTCTAGTTAGAATCTTTACAAGGCTTAGGGATTTGGATGAATTAATTAAGTCGGTTTGATAAACAAGAAATGCCTGAGGCCTCTGGGGGCTCTCTGAGCCACTCCCCAGACACAGCCGCCTTGGCCTTGTAACTCCAACAAGGCAAAAATCTTCAGCTCTGCAGAGACAGAGTGCTGCATTGAGTCCCTGATTGCTGGGTTTCAGAAGTATGCTGGGAAGGATGGTGACAACAGCAGACTCTCTAAGACTGAGTTCCTCAGCTTCATGCATATGAAACTGGCTGCCTTCACAAAGAGCCATTAGGACCCTGGTGTCCCTGACCACATAGTGAAAAAATGGAACCTCTAGTGCAAAGGGCAGCTAGATTTCCAAGAAGTTCGCAATCTTCTTGGCAGTATGGCTATGGCCTGCCATAACTCCTTCATGGTGGCTCTGGCTACCCGTTCCCATAAACCCATCTGAGAAGCCCTTGGGCCTGGCCTCCAAACCCATCCTCTTTCTTTCCAGCTTCCCAACCAACACAGCATGGTTCCGGCACACCCTGAGCCCAGCACATCCCCTGGCCCATGCGGACCACTGCTGAGGGTAGTAATAAGCAATATTGTCTTTTGGGGTTTTTTTTGTTTTTAAAGATTTTATTTATTAATTTGACAGAGGGAAACACAGCCAGAGAGGGAACACAAGCAGGGGAAGTGAGGAAGGGAGAAGCAGGCTTCCCGCTGAGCAGGGAGCCTGATGCAAGGTTCGATCCCGGGTTCCGGCATCATGACCTGAGCCAAAGGCAGACGCTTAACCACTGAGCCACCCAGGGACCCTGCAATATAGTTTTTAAAAATATAATAAAAGCCTGGAGAAAAATAACAAATATAAGGAAAATAATAGTAACCATGGATTTGTCTTCTTATTATATAATAGGGACAGACAGAACAACCAATCATAAAAATAACCTCCAGAAGCATTAAACATTTAAACATAATACATTAAAAATAAAAATTGAGAATGAAATCTTGAACTACACATGCAATCTAGTGGTGGGGAGACTGTCTTTTTTTTTTTTTTTTTTAAGATTTTATTTATTTATTTGACAGAGAGAAACACAGCCAGAGAGGGAACACAAGCAGGGGGAGTGAGAGAGGGAGAAGCAGGCTTCCTGCCAAGCAGGGAGCCTGATGCGGGGCTGGATCCTGGGTCTCCGGGATCATGACCTGAGGCGAAGGCAGTTGCCCAACCAACTGAGCCACCCAGGCGCCCCGGGAGATTGTCTTAAAGCAGGAACACACTTGTTCTGCAGACATGGACATAATTAACTATGAAGTCTTTATGTATTATGGATATTTAACTCTATCTGTATTGTGAAAATTTTTCCCCAAATTCATTTTTCTATTAACATTGTTTCTGATATTTCTTGTCAAGAAATAGTAAAACAAATACATGTGGGAAAAAATTTGCAATACAGATGAAGACTTAAAAAACCATAATATGCAAAAAATTCTCACAAAATAAGAGATAAACCTAAATGAAAAAATGAGTAAAGAATAGGAACAGACCTTTCATAGAAGGGAAAAGTGAAGTGAATGAGATATTAAAGACAAAAACAAAAACAAAAAAACTCCGCTCAAACACACTAGTGGTCAAGGAAAGGTAAAAGTTCAACACGATATTGTTATAGTTGTTAGACTGACATTAAGAGAAAGGTAATATCGGGGCACCTGGATGGCTCAGTTGGTTAAGCGACTGCCTTCCGCTCAGGTGATGATCCTGGAGAACGGGGATCAAGCCCCACATCAGGCTCCCTGCTCAGCGGGAAGCCTGCTTCTCCCTCTCTCACTCCCCCTGCTCGTGTTCCCTCTCTTGCTGTGTTTCTCTCTATCAAATAAATAAATAAAATCTTTAAAGAGAGAGAGAGAGAGAGAGAGAGGGAGAGAGAGAGAGAGAGAGAGAGAGAGAGAGAGAGAGAGGCAATATCATTGCTGGCAGAGGTGCAGGGGTGAGGGGGGAGATGAGGTATTGTCCTGCCTTGCTGCTGGAAATAGAATTATTACTGCTTTTGGAAAGCAATCTGGTAAGATCCCTTAATATTTAAAATACACACACTCTTTAGCCTACTAATCCCGGTTGTGGGAATGTATTTCAGCATTTGTTAAAAAGTACGTACAAAATGTTTATTGTAGCAACATATAATGGATAAAAATGGAGAACACAAATATCAACTCTGAGTAAGCTACACTGAATCCTCAGCAAAGAGTATTATGAAATCTATTAAAAAATGAGTCCGAGTGATGGCTTCTGACTCGTAGATTTCCACAAGATACCATTGAAAGAGCCATGCAAGGTTCAGAAAAGTGTGTAAAAGTGGATTTTTTTTTTTGTAGAGCAAACTCTGACAAAACATGAATGAATATATATGTGTGCTGTTGATGCCTATGTGTGTGTACAGATAGGTACACAGTCACGTGAATATGGAGAAATATATGAATGCTACAAAGCAGGTTGCCAACATGGATTACTAGAACGATGCCGAAGGGGGGACAGAGGGAGAAGGGGATGGAAGAGGAGAAGTGAGCAGAGAGAAATGATGAAAAGAAGTCTGCACAAAAAAAGAAATTGTGGTGTGTAAGATTTTTTTTTTTAAAGATTTTATTTATTTCTTTGACAGAGAGAAACACAGCGAGAGAGGGAGCATAAGCAGGGGGAGTGAGAGAGGGAGAAGCAGGCTTCCCGCTGAGCAGGGAGCCTGATGCGGGGCTCGATCCTGAAACTCCAGGATCATGACCTGAGCTGAAGGCAGACCCTTAATGACTGAGCCACCCGGGAGCCCCTGTAAGATCATTTCTATGTTAAATTGTATCTCAATGTAGAAAGCATAGGGGAAAAAGAGCCACATCTTCCCAATTGTAGAAATGTCAGTGCTATATTATAAAATGAAAAAGAAATTGAGTTTCGAATGTAGTATGCCAGCATTCTATTTCAATAAAAAATCACAAGCACAACATTTGCAGATGTTTATTTATGCTTATATGCATTTGTTAAACAAAGAGAACATTGTGAGAGGATACATCAGATGAGTAATGATGGCGATAGCGTTGCGTGGTGGGATGGGAATAGGCTGGAACGGGGGAGGGGCAGGGGGCATTTTCGCTTTTCACATCTTTGTATTGACTGAACTGTTTCACTGGTCACAATAACAGCATAGTACTTTGATAGTTTCAAAATATCAATAGAGAAAGAGGAACTCTAAAGTAATGACGGGTTTCTTTCTCTTGATCTCCATTCGCCCCTGAATATCTGGCTTTGGGTGTAGCCCAGCTTCCCAGCAACCATCTCACTCTACCCCATGAGTATGTAGACATTTGAAGTCCATTGTAGATGGATTGATGTTACCTTCCACAAAAATCCCGCGTGGTGGTCAAAGTCAGTGAATGTACCTGGGTGTCTTTGAGGCCTTTTGAAAATTCTGGGCCACTTAAGGACTTGGCTAGTCTAGAGAACACAGAGGAACGAGGGAGGGGACCCACAACAGTACACATTGACAGATCCAAGCCTCAGCACTGGCCTGGCCAATCCTTCCAATAAAAGCAGACGTCATGATTGTGGCTCTATAAAAATATCTGTGGGTGCCTACATGGCCTGGAGAGGAGTTGAGGAGATAGAGAACCTAGCCTGTTGAGGCTTTCTCTCTTAACCCCTACAATCCTACTACTCTGGATGAGTATTACTTCTGTTCTATAGAGAAGTGAAGTAGCATGCTCAAGGAGATATATATAGCTGGTCACTTGTAGGTGGAAACATATGAACTGCTAATCCAATTTTAGATTGGTTTTTAACCTCCAATAGGGCACGGTTTTGGTGGCTACAACAGATACACAAGTAATAACGGTTTAAACCGGTGTGTTTCTCTCACACATCAAAGTTTGGGCTGCTCTCATCAGGAGTCCAGGCTCCTTCCTCCACATTTTCTTGCCCTCCCAGGTGCTGTCCTTGTTGAAATGGATCACGTTGGCTGGCCACTACCCTTGCCTTCCAGCAGGGAGGACTGGGGGCTGTGAGGGAAGGCAAGGATGAAAGTAAACATCTATCCATTGAGAACACAACCCGGAAGTTGTATCTTCGGCCTTATTTACCCTTCTCTTGCCTGAGGAAGTGCAGTGTTGGGCCTTCTAAGATTGCATGAGCACGGGAGGATGGGGGGCATAGACTTGGGCGGGGGAGGGGGGCACTTGGCAGTGACAACCACAGTGGGAAGAGGGCTTTTGCGAGCTCAGCATGGATGTACATACCTGCGAAGCTCATTGTCTGATCAATGAACCACAATCAAAATGGTTAAGCTGCTACTCCAGGTGAAATATTATAATTTTAAAAAACTCTTCTGTTGTGTAAGAGGCTCATTGCCAGAAGATCCCTCTGAGGGTGGTTCTTCCTGCTTCAAATTCATTCCCGTAATTTTCCTGAGATCGCAGTGGATCACTGGCCGCCCAAGAGGCAAAACAAATAGTACACGTGCTTCTATGTGTATGCACACACACATAAATATATAAAAGATCCTCTGACATCTTTGAGCCTCCAAGGACAGTTGCTTCATAGTTAATACAAATTGGGAATTTGAGGCTGAGCATCTCCATAGTGGCTGGAAGGTTGGGGACGCAATGCAAGTTCTCTTGTCCCTCTGCCTAGGCACGTGTCCAGGGACCACATCAGTCCAGGTCAGGCCAGGGCTGCCTTGGTGGGTCGTGGGGACAGGACACTGTAGACTTCAGGGCACAGCTCAGGGGCAGACGCCCAAATTCCACCATCTGAGTCCTCCCCAAGTGACCCTCCTCCGGCCCCTAAGGAAGGAATGTTCTGGAAGATTTTATCCACCAAGCCATGTCATTTGTAAGGCAAAATCTTCCTACACAGGACAAAGAGCAGCGAACACACGGAGTGTGAGCTCTAGCACTTTCATTCTTCTACTGACCTGTATTTGGCTACAAGTGTCACATTAATGTCAAGTACAATTTGAGGAAGTGCGATGTTTTATATTTGTATTCTAGAAGAGTTCAGGGACTTTCCTATTTCTTAAACTGTGATATTACACAGTATTCATAATGCAATTTTTATCTTCTTTGAAAAAACACACATGAGTAATTTGTATTTAAAACAGTTCAAACACACAAAAATTAAGACAGAAAAAAATGGAATAAATGTAACCTACAACCCCACTTCCCAAAGATAACAATCAACTGAGCATCAACGGCTGGAAACAGCACAAAAGGAGAGACTACTTGCTGCCTCGTAGAAGGACGCACGGCCCTTATAGCGTAGTGCTCCCCCTCGCCCAACACCAGATTCAAGCGTAAGGGGCTGCACTCAGCCCTTCTGTAGGAAACTGCTAGACAAATAAATTACTCAACAAATACACTGCAACGAAGAAAGAGACTTATCAATCAATACCAACGGCGGAGTATGAACATTTCAAACATTTTTAAGACAACTGTAAATTTGAACACTGAGTAACTATTTGGCCATATTAAATATTATGAATTTTTTTAAACTTTTTTTTTTAAAGATTTTTATTTATTTGACAGTGAGAAACACAGCGAGAGAGGGAACACAAGCAGGGGGAGGGAGAGAGGGAGAAGCAGGCTTCCCGCCAAGCAGGGAGCCCGATGTGGGACTCGATCCCGGGTTTTCGGAATCATGACCTGAGCCGAAGGCAGTCGCTTAACCAACTGAGCCACCCAGGCGTACCAAATATTATGAATTTTTAAAGACATAATAGCTTTTTAAAAAACCTTTTTATGGTTAACTGGTGAAATATTATAGATGAAGATGTCTAGGATTTGATCAGAAGAGGAAATGTCGAGGGGTGTAGATGACACAGGAATGGCCAGGAGTCGGTACCTATCCAGCTGGGCTATGGGTATGTAGGGAGTGGTTATGCTCTTCTACTTTTGTATATGTTTGGAAATGACCAAAATAAATTATTTAAAAATTGCACCAGAAGACATGAGCAAGAGGTCGAGTACTCTAGAAAACCCAGTCAATAACCTAGATTGTTCCTCAGGAACTTCTCCCAGAACTTAGAGGAAATGGAAAAAAGAGCACGAGTGAAAGTATACGAAACCCATAGGCGAGACCTAGGAGATGCAAGGTGGACATAAAATCAGAATTCTAGAGGGAGGCATGTATAGAACCACCAGAAGATGCCCAGTACACTTAAAGAACATTCCCATTATCGGTCTCTCCTTTAGCCACAAAATTACTTTAGCAGTATTTTATACATCCAAATATGCAAACTTGTAAATTCACATTTTTATTATTACCTTCCAACTTAATTGCACATAGTTAGGGAACATATTCTGCATAATACCTATTCTTGAATTTTTTCACAGTTCGTTTTAATGCCTAGGACAAGTAGTTCTTAGAAACATCCCTGAGCGCTAGTGAAGAACATGCATTCTCTAGTTGTTGGGTGCAGAGTTCTAACCATGCCCTCTGGTCACTTCTGTGCCTTGCTTCGTTTTTGCCTGCCTCGCTTATCAAAAGGGACGTGCTGGAATTTTCCACTGGCAGGTGGATTTGCCAGCTTCTTCCTATAGTTCTAACCATTCATGGATGAATTTTGAGGATATGTTTAAAATTAATGACTCTGTAAACTAGACCTATCATTACCTCACGAACTTTCATATCCTTAACAAAGCTTTGACTCAGAGTTTGTCTGAAAATATAATAAATGGTTTGTGTTCATCACATGTGATTTTTCTCCCCATCCGTTGACGTCAATTTTGCACGTCCTTGTGTAAACCTGTTTCTTGTAAATGGTGCTCTTGAACCTGTCTGTGGTGAAGGACTTTTTGTTTTCCCCAAACCATTAAAGCCTAAGACTTTTTTTGAAAAATATGCTCCAAAAGATTAATAAAATTCTGGACTTAAAGACATGCAAAATATAGGCGAGATACTTTAGTATTAGATCCAACACACATAAAATATGTCAAATTGCTTGGAAACTTCCTCACATGAAATTTCGAAGATGTCATCAACTCCTGAACAGATCTTGCAGCCTTCAACAGAGCCATACTTTTGAACCCCAATGTTTTCAAACATACATCCAGATTTTGTTCTGTCCTAACGTCTACCTTTAAATCAGCAAGCTTGGATCATTTATTGTTACTGGTGAATTTGACATGTTTCTGTCATCTCTGTAAGGCTCCTCTTCTTCCCCAAGTTCACACAGCCTCGAATTACAATGTGAGACTGGGTGCTATAATCTGCCCCTCCTCCCCACCGCCTTGGCCAATTCCTGTAAAACCTAATCCCCAGAGTGACAGTATTAGGAGGTGGAGCCTTTCGGGAGATTAGGTCATGAAGTGGGACTGGTGAGTCCCTCACAAGTCTAATTAGTGGCCTCATCCAAGGGCCCCGAGAGAGAGATCGTCTACCTCTTCCACCGTGTGGAGACACTGAGAGGATGGCCATCCAGGGACTGGGAGACAGGTCCTCACCAGACACTGTCTCTGCTGGGGCCTTGACTTCAGCCTCCAAACTGTGAGAAATGTGTTTCTAAGCCACCCCGTCTATGGTTTCCTATGACTGCAGTCCAAATGGGCCCAGATGACAGGTAACCCAAGGTATTTACTGCTCACCTCGCCCTCTATCATCTCCTACAGCACCTCCTGGAGTTGTTTCTTCCTCATAGTCAACTACTTCATCCCAAGTATTTAAATGGGGGCATTTGGGGAGCTAGAAGTGAAATTCCTAAGTGCCAAGTTTTTTCCTTCAGTCCTTAGCAACGTTAACTCCACACACGGGGCTGCCCCCCCCCCCCCCGCTCTGGTGTGTGGTCTCCAGAAGTTTTCAGAAGGAGCTTGGTCTTTGTTAATCCTAAATGTTACTACCCAGCAGTGAAGATGGCTGAGCTATGTTACACACACCAACACAAAAGCAGCTCCCAATAGTGGGTGAAATGTGATAATACATACAACGCTGGTATTCTTTTTACATAACGTCAAAAAACACGCAAGAGACCAAACAGTAGACTGTTTGGGGAGGCGTATATATGGGCAAGATTGTGAAGCAAGGAAAGGACCAACCCCAAACCCAGACGGTGGTTCTCTCTTGGTGGATGGGGTACACCAGAAGAGAGGTACAGGAGGTGCGCTGGAGGTGGGAACACGGATATTCTATTCAATACCTTGTGGGCCTTTTGTCATGTCCATAGCATCAAGTAAATTTCACCTTGCAACGGACTGGTTGCCCAGGTCAGGATCCTGGGGCCACGAAGCAGCAGGATGCACACCTATGGGAGTAGCTGTGGGGGCCAGCCATGGCCCAAACTGCCAGGGATGAACCAGGGATGGGGACAGGAATGGCGGCACTCTAAGTTTGCTCTAAATACATCGGGGTACCTCCGCACCCATCTTCATGCCCCACCAGCAGGCCTGACAGTGAGCTGCCAACAGCTGCTCCCAAGCGCAGCTCCTTCACGGCACCCGCACCTCGGCGCTCCTTGCCCCAGCAGCAACACTCGGCTTGGCCGAAGATGCCCTGCGAGCCTTAGACTCCACTGTGTGGACAGACTGCTTCTCTGTCCAGCCTCCAGATGTTGCAGACTTAATAAGAGACTCACAGTTTCACCCACAGTCCAGCAGAGTGCGTCCCGGAACAGAAGGCTCGCTCCGCCCCCCCCTGCCCCCCCGGGAGCCTGCTGTGGTTCTCTGGCCGTGGCCGTGGGAACAGATGACAGTCTGGCTCCCGCTCGCCTCCTTCCGAGTCTTCCAGGACCCCAACAATGGTAACATCTGAGACTTGCTGAAGTTTTTTATTAGTCGATTTCCCTCCCCTAGGTGATGACTTTTCATTAACACATTTCTTAAAGACAGCCAAAGAAGGAGGCACAGGAACACAGAACTGCGTCCAGGAGAGCTTTTATTCGTACAGAACGGTTTTAAAAATACAGAATAAAATAGCTTTATCTCTACTATTATTCACAACATCTGGTCCAAATAGTACATATTTTTAAAATACTTAAACGTTTAATGAAGCCATGTTAGAAAACAATATGAAAATTCTTTTTAAAAACTCCATAAAAGAATTACACATCTCAAAAAACAACCCCAGCCCCAAATACCCTCGGTATGCAAAATAAAAATAAAAAAACAAAGGAGATTCCCGAAAGGTATATAGCCAAAGTCAGTCACAAAAACTCAAGGAAAATATAGGCATCCCCACTGCTTTAAGAACAGTCAGAAATTTATTAATGTGTCAAACAAAGGTGGTCACCAACGAACAGAAAAGGGTATTAACTTGAACGGTCAGTAGGACGGCCGCCCCGGTGAGGGTGCCCTATGTGCCAGGAAACACACACAGCAAATTGAGGGACGCTGGATGGGACTCCTGTGGAGTGAGGACGAGGCACAGTCAAGAACAACCTCCAAGGACAGGAATGTGTGTGAGGCTGCTGAAAAGGAGTGCCCAGCGCTAACGTGCTTTCCGCATCCACGGGGGTGGGGGGAGCCGAGTGCCGGCACCACGGGCCCGGGATGCGACTGCAGGCGAAGCAGGGGGAGTCCAGATCTCCAAGGGGCAGAGCACCACACGCACAGTGTGTGAAAGCCCCAGGCGCTTCTCTGAGGCCAAGGGCAGCGCCCATGAGAGCCCCCTGTCCCCAAATCTCAGGCCGGCAGGCGCGGTTCCTGGGTCCCCGGGACGCGGCGCCTGCTTAACACTGCGGCCCAGCACTGGCCAGGTCCCGGGATGATGCCTCTGCCACGGCCACCTAGCTACCTTCCACCTGGCCACTCAGCCACATCGGGATTATGGAAGATTATCATTGCCAACTTCAAGTCTAAGTCGCCAGTACTGCGATCTCAGCAGGGCCGTGAACCAAAGAAGCAACAACTTAGCTCATGGTGATAAAACAGACGCATGGGTAAATAAAGTATACACACATACTAGAGATTCATCAATGGAGAAATTCTATTAGCACATGACATTGTCATGAAAATTATATCATTCCCTCCCTGGAAAACTGTGACTATTATCCTGGGTAGAAATGTTATTTTACTATATGGAAATACTGCAATATTCATGCATAAACCAAGGCGTCATCATGAAAGTCAGTATTCTACAGTATAAAGCAAATCATGTGTGTGAATTTGTTACCATGAAAAGGGGAAACCATTGGGACTTATGAAGCTTCATTCTAGCTGGCCTGGTTAAGCCACTTCTCTTGACTTCACCGATCACCAGAAACTTAATTAACACAAGTTAACTGTTGAAACCTTTTTAAGAAAGTCTGTATGAATGAATTTAGGTTTAATTCCCTAATGAGACAAAGACTGGAGCCATCTCCCATTATTCTGTCAACCATGTTAGATGTTTTATTAGAACCAGTGGCGGGGTCTTCCTTGCCACCCACCGCGATAGGACAGTATCTAACTGTCCTTATAAATACTTCCTATTTCTCACATCAAGATCCCCAAGGTGAAAGTAAAGATGGTGGGTAAGGTGGTCACTATGGAAACTGAAGTCTGAATGCCCCGCCCAAGGACATTTACACCCAAAACACTCTGAAACATTCCACTGGCCAAAGCCTGGTGGGTCCGCAGCCCCAACAGCGAAGGCCAACAATGTACGTGGGAAGCGCCAGGCAGAGATGAGGCATGGCCACTGTGCCCCCCCCAAACCTCCCTTTCACGAGCGTGCTTAAGCCTAAGGAGCAGACAAATACATTTTTCTCTTGATTACAGACCGGTTCTGTAGTGTACCTGCCAGCAGGGGGACCACGGTCTAAAAAACGGCATTAACCATCAGGAGACTCCAATCACTCAAGCGAAGCTTTCACAGGCTGTGAACGGGACCTGTAGTCGGGCTGCCCTCTCTCCTCCCCACCTCCTGTCCCCCTTCCCTCTGCTTTAGGGAATCTAAAGTTCGCCCCAGTGGAACAAAAAAAGGGAAACCCCCTCGTTTCTAACAGAGGGTGGGAGTACAGGGCTTCCCTCCACAATTAAATGCTTGCAGAAGACATCCATCCCCTAGAACGGCAGACATGCAACTTCCCAGTAAAACCCAGTCCAAGGAGGGGTTTCAGAAGGGAGTGGGTTTCTGGATGTTTAAAGCACATATCCTGAGTGTCACTCGCTGAGAGGGAAGAGGCCAGGTTGAACGTTAAGACTAGCCAATGGTTCAGATGCTTTTATTTGGATATTTAGTCCTACTGCTCCCCTAGAGAGCTAGGATCTCCGGCATGTTTAAGTCTCCCCCACTTTTCAGAGCAGAGAAATTAGAGATGCTGAGCAAAAACACAAACAGAAGGAAGGTGAGAGCACCTCGGAGCAGGAGGGCTTTTGGCATCAAGGGCTTACCAAGTCACAGGGATGACAGTCATTACCAGTGTGCTTCTAAAGTTAACTAGGCATCAGACACAATTCTTAAAAAATATACAAAATTAAATGTAATATAGAATCTAACTTTTTTTTTTTTTTAAACTTAATCTGCAACCAGATCTTGGCAAACAGTGCAGGGGCTCTGAACGGTTCTTGCCAGGATCCGCCTTGAAGCCCCAAACTTCCCCGGAGTCGGGGAGGCCGCAGTGACAATAACACTGCCCAGGACCTGCGGCAGAGCCAGCTGCGGGGGCAGGGCTGCACCCTGTGCCCAGGAGGCTGCTGAGAACCATGCTCTGCCGCCAGAGATTAGGGACAGCTGCGGCCGTCCAAGGCTCAACCAGGTCAACGGACTGCCTAGGAAGCACCACCTCACGCAGCAAGGTCGCTGCTTGGTGTTTCAGGGTTCTTTGGCTTGACAAATTTCAAACCAAATTCCACAGAAGTCATTTTTTTCAGAAGGGATTTAGTATCATTAATGAGAACGCGACAGAAGGGGCCCTGCCACCTGCTTTTCCCCCCACCATCCTGCAACGACTTAAATAGGAAAGGTGCATTCGGCCAGGGGGGTCTCATCTTCCCCACTGCATCCAGTGGACACACAACATGGCAACCCACACACACTCTCCTGAGGCCGTAAGTGCCAGAAAAGACTCACAACAGAACTGCAGTGATGACTGCCCGACCATTCAACGTGATGGCTCTGCTGATTACCTGCCCCTAGCTTCCCTTCTTCACAAAACAAATTCACGGATAACTTAGCCCCTGGTTTCTGGGCTCTGGTCCAGTAGTCAGTTTTGATAAATAGATTAGGCATTACAGTATTTACACTTTCATGGTATCAAGCAATACAAAACACAACCACAATAATGGTTACTGGCCTTCGCAAGCCATGACGAGCTTCCCTGATGGTGTCCACAGCTTTACAAATGCTGGTTCTTTTCTTCATGGGAGGCAAGGGGCGGTGGACAAGTAACAGGGATGCAAGGTAAGAGGGCCACGTGGAAAACACTGATTTCAAAAACCTGCTATAGTCAATAACATTAAATAGGAATAAAATCTTGTAATTTATAGACACACGCAACAGTAACTGACATCCACATGACAGCAGAGTCAAAACTCCCATAAACATCTGCTTAGTGCCACTGTGTGGCACTCTGTACTCATCGCACCAGCCCGGAGTGATAGACGTCAGAGTGTCTCAAGTAGAGTGAAAAGAAGCCCGTATGAAATGTGCTGGCCCAGCCCGGGCCAGGGTGGCACCAAGAAGGAGCAGCTGAAAATCAGATACGACTTCAAGGTATTTTCCCTTCCCCTCCAATCCCTCAAACAGATTTCAATTCTAGTAATACCTGCAGAGACCTGCCTCACGCACAGACATGGGCCCGGGTAACCATGTCACGGTTTACAATCAGGTCAACAGCTTCCTCCTGCAGGAGTGTCGGGGAACACAGATCACATGTGACCAGTCAGCTGTGACAGTGTGAGGACACTGGTGCCCCGTGACGAGAGGGTCTCTGTGGGTTGCAGGCCAAGGTCAAATGAAATAGGAGCAGGTCCAGGTGCTTCTGGGACAGAAAGCCTCTGGACCACAGAAGCAGCCTGTAGGAAAGCTAGCCCGGGGTGCTAGAGGGAGACCAACAGCAAGGAACCGCCGTGGATTTTAAACATCCACTCCCACAGGAGGATAGGAACTTCAAGTTCAATGGATGCTCTTAAGGGCAAGGGGTAGGGCTTAAATAAGGAGACAAGTGAGACACAGTATTAGACAGGATCACCACCCACAACAGAAAAAGCTATCTGTAATCGTCTTAGCTCTGGGTGCAGAATGTAGATGCAGATATACAAACATAGATGTTACTGCTTGTTATTCAGCAAACAACTACAGATTCATGCCTCACTGCGGCCAGGCCACAGGGGGACCTACAGCTATACTGTGGCCTGTGAGTCCTCATCTGAACTCTGGCTGGTGGCACTCTTCCCGAAGCCTTTCCATGTGTAGCCCGCGAAGGTTGGGCTGATGGGTAAGTAGCTGAAGCATCTGTATTTTTTAATAATGTTCATGCCAAATGGCAAATCGTAGGATTCCATGCCATCGAGCGACTTGCTCCCTTTGCCCACACCCTTCTTCCATTTCCTGATTCCTCTTTCCTCTGGGGTACCTGGAACACACACATACAGACACACACACACAAAACAATGCAATGGGACATTTAGCTTGACAGCTCCACCAAGAACTGAGACTGCCCAGCATGCCGTCCCGTACACAGAACCTGCCGGGAGGACAGCAAGGAGCCCTTGGGGAGGAGTGGATGGCACTCAGCCATCCAGGTGCCTGAGCCAGAAATCGAAGAATTCTTTTTGCTCCACATTCAAAGTACATGATGTGTCTGCCTCTGCCTCATCCTTCCACGTGACCCCCTTCACTGTCACTGCTGAGGTCTGGACCATGCCTCGTTACTGCTTTCTGGGGTCATTCATAACAGTCCCCCTTACTGACTGACTGATGGTCTATCTCACCATCTCCTTCCCCAAATCTGTTCTCACAGCACCACAAAATGTGATCTGTACAAAATGGGACACAGTCTCTATTATACCATATGTAATGCCCTCAACTATTGGCCAGGGCAACTCACCCCCCATCCAGGCATACTGAGTCTTATTCTACTTTGCGCTGTGTGTGTGTGTGTGTGTGTGTGTGTGTGTGTGAGAGAGAGAGAGAGAGAGAGATGGGGGCAGAGGGAGACAGGGAGACGGATGCACTTGCTGTGTGTTCCCCATTTGTCATGCCTCTTTAGTGAGGATGAACTTCTGCTGGCATTAACAATTTGGGAACACTCTATACCCCAACAGATGATCAGGGAGAATGACCTGAGCCTTGGGATTCGCTTCATAAATCTTTCTAGTGCAGAGAGGTGCTCTGGCACCTGCCTTTGGCTACACGGGACACTGGACAACATACTTCTCTGCCCAAGCCTTTCGAATCCAAAGTGAGTATAAGGAACATCACTGTATTCTGACATATAAACTATGCCCTATACCCTCCCGTCAGTGTTTCTGTAACGAAGACTTCATTTCCGTCTGTCTGATTCCCGTGCCTCTCTTCATTCGCTCTGAGCGTGTCAGTTACAGACATCCACAAATCTAACACGTTCCACATATTCGTGCACGGGATTCCCTCTGCCTGATGTGTTCATCCCTGGTTTCTCCAGCAACCTCTTCAGTGAGGCTTTTGGAGGTGTGTGGTCTTCAGGGGAAATACCTCAACAAAACCTTCAAGCTCAAGAATAAGCATCACCCTTCCTTGATGAAAGCATGTCACTTTCCAAGGGCACCAGCAGCCTCGTCTGGGAGGCTGGGAAGGCTGCGAGGCAGGGCCTGCATCACACCCTCATCCGGCACCCACCATTGGGCACAGAATGCACCCAGTGGAGGAGCAAGGGTTGTAGGTATCAGGAAGACAGCTGCTTCCATCTGTCCCTCAGTCACTGATCCTGACAACAGCCTGTGCCTACCACACTATCTTTTGGTCTTGGCTGGTGGGGGCGGAACCCCCACGGGCCGTCAGCAGCTCAGAGGAGCATCTAAGCAAGCTGATGAAAGCCGCTGCAGGGACTGAGCCTGACTGCACCAGGGTGGGGGGGGCACAGGGGGACAGCGTGGAGAGTGACCACGGGTAAGAGACTTTCCCGCTTTGTCCTAACTTAGCAAAGAGGAAAAAACCTGCTAGGCTGGGAGTATCCTCTTAACCACTTAAAAGACCGTTTTAACCAGCAATGGCTCTCAACTGCTTTACTCTGTTTCCGTATTTATTTGGCATAATAAGTACTCTGCGTACTTGGAATAAGCATGTTTGTTATATATCACATACCTGGGATGGTGTTATCCAAAATAAAAGCCACACAGCCTCCTACAAACATAGCAGTTGTAAGAAGAACGTTCAACACCTGATCGATTCCTGTTATCCCTGGAAACAGAACACAGTGGTAAGGTCACTGCCACGGCCAGGAAGGAGGGCTGGGGTGGGCGCCAATGAAAGTGCAAATTTCTTTTGGACATGAGTAGATAAATTTTTGCCACGAACATTTTAAACTGTTATAAATGATTTCAACAACCATCAAAAGGTTATTTCTTCAGAGAAAATTCTCCAACACTGGTCCACAGAAGAGAAATCTAAGAGTGAAGCTCACCCTGTAATGAACTAAAAAGCCACTGGGGTGTGGTGTTAGCAGATTAAGAAAAAAACTTAATAAAAATAAAATTAAATTTTAAAAAATTTGTGGTTTTTATAGATAAAAACCTTTATTCAGATAAAGGTTTCAGAATCCTGGATCACTGATATGTGCTTAGCTGCTTTTAATTAGGAGCAACTGGATGTATATAAATGAACCCACATGAATGTGATATATTAATAAAATGTAAAAAGCAAGAATCTCCTTGTTATTAGAAGCTCTCACACTGAAAGGGGAACCCTCAGTGGGGATGCACGCTGGTGTAGCCACTCTGGAAAACTGTATGGAGGTTCCTCAAAAAGTTGAAAATACATGATCATCAACAGAAAATAACAAGTGTTGGCAAAAACATGGAGAAATAGAAAGGCCTTGAGCACAGCCGGTAGTGATCAGTTCGGCAGTTCCTCAAAACGTTAAAACCGGAGGGGCCTGGGTGGCTCAGTTGGTTGAGCGACTGCCTTCGGCTCAGGTCATGATCCCGGAGACCCGGGATCGAGCCCCACATCGGGCTCCCTGCTCAGCGGGAAGCCTGCTTCTCCCTCTCTCGCTCCCCCTGCTTGTGTTCCCTCTCTGGCTGTGTTTCTGTCAAATAAATAAAATCTTTAAAAAACATTAAAACCTAGAATTGCCCTGTCACCCAGCAACTGAGGGCAGGTACTCAAATACAGCTGATTCCCATTACTGGCAGATTCTGACCTACACCCTAAAACTTATCTATAAACCCAAAATGAGTACTCCCAACTTTCACAGTCGTTCACAGAGCAGCACAAACTTTGGGGGGCCCGACGCGTGTGAGCCCAGAGGAGGTCAGACACAGCAATGCTCTGCCTGCTTGTCTCAGCTCTCGTACCTCATCTCAAGTGTGCTGGCAGTAGTTTGTTTAACACCACTTCCTCCCCATTTCTGTGTTTCTGGTTGGCAATTTTGTTGTTTAAAATGGCCCCCAAGTGCCATCTACCGTTCCTAAGAGCAGGCCTCGCTGAGGCTGTGCTGTGACTCAGGGAGAAAATAGGTGTTAGACGAATTACACTGCTGTTG
Source organism: Spilogale gracilis (assembly GCA_004023965.1). Lineage (NCBI taxonomy): Eukaryota > Metazoa > Chordata > Mammalia > Carnivora > Mephitidae > Spilogale > Spilogale gracilis. Next base: position 18,026 of record PITA01015344.1, read on the forward strand.
GTGGCTGCACCCCTAGAAGGGAAGGGTCAGGATTCACTGATTCCATGTCCACAGTGACTTTCCAAGACACGGCCCCATGAGTGTGGGTGACTGTACCGGTAACACCAACATTCACAGCAGCACTTTCCACGACTCTCAAAGAGTAGGAACAACCCAACAGCCATTACCAGACAAACGGATAACCAGATTATGGTATATACACACACTGGAATGTTATTGGCCACAAAAGGAACGATTTTTATACAGATCTCAAAAACATTATGTGAAGTGAAAGAAACCAGAGATCACATATTGTATGATTCCATTTATGTGAACTATCCAGACTAGGTAAATCCAGAGAAACAGCAAACAAACTGGTGGTTGCCAGGGGCTGGGAGAAGGGGGATAACAGGGATTAACCGCTTAACGGGTATGCAATTTTATTTTGGGATGGGAAGGTGGGTTTTTGGAAACTTAACAGAGGTGGTGGTTACATGACATTGTAAATGTACTAGGATAGCACGGAGGTGTTAGTTAATTTAACATTATATAAATTTTACCTCAAAAAAAAAAAACCCACAACAAACCGTAAAACTGTCCCCAGTTCTACATAAAATCTCAACAGCAACTGCTATTTTTTAAGATGGTTCCCCCCTTGGGGGGGCCTGGGTGGCTCAGTTGGTTAAGCATCTGACTCTTGATTTCTGCTCAGGTCAGGTTGTGAAATCGAGTCCCGCATCAGGCTCCATGCTAGGCATAGCGTCTGCTTGAGACTCTCTCCCCCCCTCTCCTGTGCTCCTCCTCACAAAATAGTTCTCCTTTGTTCATTTTTTAGGACATCGGGTTATTAAAATAAAGTGTTAACAAGGTTAATCCTGAATTCAAAATAGTTATAATCCCAGTAAAAAGACATGTATTTGAAAATCTATGGAGCTAAGTTTTAAGAAATTATACATTTTCAGCATTAGTCTGAGAAATTAGAAGGTTTTACACACAGGCACTCTCCCAAAAGACAGGGTCTCAGTCAATAAAGCGACCTTAATGTGCACACGAGTCACGTGCCCCCGCCGCCTCACGCCGACGCACAGGGGCCTTCCAGATCAGCAGCAGCTCAGTGAGGCTCCAATGAAACACACGGACAGACGTCCAAGGAGACAACCCCTGAAGTTTCGAAAGCCCTCTCTGCCTGGGGATGGGCTGTTGGTGAACCAGCGGCTGGCGTTCCAACCACCCCTGGGATTCAAGGCCAGTTTTCCTTACCTGTGACGAGAGGGTTCTGTCTGAGGTAACTTGGAAGGACGAGCCCGAAGAAGATTGAAAATCCAAGCACGAAGAGGTTCCGGGAAGAATTTAAGTCGATGAACTGTAGGTTGGAGAGCCCAACAGCTGTGATCATTCCTGGAGAGAAACAGCGGACGGTGGCTTGCACAGCGCTCACCTGCAGATGGCTGACGGGCCTTGCACAGACTCCCCACACTGCCCCTTCTCTATCTCCCCAGAAACCAGCCGGGACATAGAACAGAGACAGGACGGGGTCAGAATGTGACCACCTGGCTCTCTGATCCAAGTGGCTCTCGGCCTAACACAGACACAAACATCACACACTTCCTTTAAACCAAGCAGAAAACTAAGGACATCGGTTGCCCTGTGAAAATGGGAAACCCACCGGAAGATCTGGGCCCTGACCACAACTGGGTGGCACAGAGATCATGTTGAGTACTACGGTAAAAATGGTCAATTTTAAATGGCCATTCAAGGAAGAATTTAAATTGATTAGATACACCAATTAAAGATAAAGGCCATCTTACGTTTCCTAGCACAAGTATTCTACATTCAGTTCTATCTTTAACAAATTCAACTCAGAGATGGGATGGAGGTTTTCATGTTTTGAAAATGATCCCCTAGGGGCATCTGGGTTGGTTTGGCAGCTCAGTTGGTTACGTGGCTGCCTTTGGCTCAGGCCATGATCCTAGAGTCCTGGGATCAAGCCCCACATCGGACTTCCAGCGGGGAGGGCCTGTTCTCTCTCTCTCTGCCTGCCGTTCTGCCTACCTGTGCCCTCTCTCTAGCTCTCTGTCAAATAAATAAATAAATAAATAAAATATTTTTAAAAAAAGATGTATCCCCTTTGTATTTTTCAACAGAAATGTATTACCACCTTCCATCTCCTGGAAGGGATTTGTTAGCAAGTGTGAAGAAGAGGAGGGAGGTCAGGCTAGCAAGGAAATGGGACTTTACCGAAGAGAGTACAGAAGAGGGCGCCAAGCACCGGATCAGGGAGGGAGGCGAAGAGGGCACTGAACTTGCCGATCATGCCCAGTGCCAGCATGAGGGCCGCCCCATACTGGATCACCCGGCGACTGCCGACCTGCAGGACACACCAGAAACCAGACGGCACTCAGCACCCGTTCTGCACCCATTCTCATCCAGCAGCCCCTCCCTCCGCCCCTGCCCCAATCCCAGGGCAAGTGTAACAAAACCCCTAGATCCTTAAAACTTCCAGTTAAGAGAGAGGTCTTGTCAGATAATGAGGATTGATCTCAGGGCACAATTACTATAATGACAGCCCAAGTAAAGAGATTCCCTCTCCTCTGTCTCATCTTGTCCACCCCCCACCCCCAACCCCACCCCTGAGAGGAAGGCAGCACCAGGCTCGGCCTCTGCTTCTTGTCATTCTGGGTAATGTCATTTCGGCATGGCTCTGCTCCGGTAGATTGTCAGCGCCCCCTGCCTGGTGTGTACCCCCACCCCACTCTAACTGTGTGACCAGGACAAGTCACTTGGCTTCTCTGGGTGGCGGGATCCTCGCTTCTGTAAAGATAAACCATGAGGTTTTGCTTTAGGGGTTAAATGAGATAAGGTGCAGAACCATGTGAGCAGCGCCGGGCAAGCAAGACGCTGTTAATGAGCCTCCCAGCTGGGCTTGCGGACTCTGCCTGTCCCTCCGCCTCGCTGTCCTCGCCACTGTGGCACAGTGACCTTTCAAACACAGCGGGCTGGGAGGCCAGTGCTCTGCCGCCCCTCCTAAATCCTCTGGTGCTCATGAAATAAAAGCCCTTCGCAGACATCCCTAGGCCCTTCTACCCAGCAGACACCCACAACCCCCGCCGCTCCGTGGCTGGTTCCAGATGGGTCCTTCAAAACACTACAAAATGCTATCTCCTCTTTAAAATAAAGTCCTTCTTGATTCCAAGGCTCTGCTCTCCCACACTGGGACTGTGCAGAACCATTACAATAGTTTCCACACACGGTCTCATCTTTATCTGTTCAACCTGACCTCTGCCTTCTAGAAACTCCCAACTACCCTGCTGTCCTCTGGGAAGTGGGATGTCGAGCGGGTACTAGGCTCAAGAATCCTACCCTGTTAGGCCCTAGTGTGTGCTGCTTCTTCCAGGAAAACACCCTGAGGGCATAAACGGAGTAAAAGAGGTTCCAGAAGGGGTGCCACCCCCTCTTTGTGGGACAGACACCGGAATACACTCAGAAGAGAAGTGTCTATAGGGCTTTAAATGTGACTTACAGTGAGAAGATGGCTACTTAAATTTAATTAAAATGGAATGAAATGTAAGCTTTAGTCCTTCAGTCGCACCAACCACTATTTCAAGTGCTCAGCAGGAACACGCGGGTGGTCCCCGCACAAAACAGCCCTGCAGGTGAATGTCCGCTGTGTCCACCATACACCATGTTTCCGCTAGCTCGTGCTGGTCTAAGGCTTCCAACAATATCTCAGAGGACCCAAACGTCGGTTGGTTAAGAATCAGAGAACCTTACTGAGCCAAGGAAGGGATGGCTGTCTGGCTAGAACCCCACCCAGCTGACCCTGGAGGCCAGGCTCTGCTGTCACGAGCTACCAAGCGCAGGGAAGCAGTGAAAAAGGATATACAAACTGGAGAAAAAAATGACTTCTGCTGGGTCGCATTACATGATAAGGAAGCCTGCCATTTTCAGCAAACCTTTTTGGGAACCTACTCTGTGGGAGAGGAATACAGAGATGGGGAAGCCACAGACCTCTGCTCACATCACTGCACCGCTCCAAGTGTTACGGTGTGTGGGCACCCAGCGCGGAGGGCTCCACAGAGACCGTCCCGGGGGATGAGGAAGAGCCCCTGGAGGAAGAGCATCCAGGCACGGGGACCCACCTAAGCAAAGCCCACCTCCCAGCAGATCAGGTATGCCAGAGGAGGGCAAGGCTGGCCCTGGGGATGCCTGAAACAATAAATCTTATATGAAGACTATGCATGAAGGCTGGCCTGCCTTGAAGGCTCGAAACAAGCAAGCGGCAACTATGCCCTTCTTCAGCTCAATGACTATGAACCGAGTGCCTATTAAACTTTTGTGTGCAACACCGGAAACACAGGCCTAATCCCTGTCCCCCCTGCTGCTTACACAGAGCCTTTGCCTCTCCCCTCCTGCAGCCTACTCCCTGGAATCTCTTCCCTGCCTCCGCTGTGAACTCTGACTTTGCCACCAGGGCCATCAAAACCCTGACACCTCATTTCTGACTTGCCGAGGAGAACTGGCCTTTCTCTGCAGAGACTGTGCTGTCCGGGGAGGGGGGGCATACTCAGGCCCTAGAAATCAATTCAGGGCTAAACATCAAGCAGGGACACTACCCACTGCTTACTGTGTACCTACATGCCCGACTCTGCTAAGTGCTTTATACCAATTTATTAATTCTAACAGCTGGCCAGTTGTCTTTATAGACAAGCACATGGAGACTCAGGGAGGTCATGTAACCAGTCCACAGTCACACTGGGACAAAGCGATGGCACTAGGGCAACGCCAAACGGCCACCTCCCCACCCCGTCATGCCACCCCCTCTTTGTGGGACAGACACCGGAATACACTCAGAAGAGAAGTGCACCTGGAATCCCACCTGATGGCTTCTAGCACACAAGAGGGTACCTGGTGGCCTCATCAGGCAGCTTAGAATCTCTATGTATAGAGAAGGTCAGAAGTGGATGAGAGGTAACAAGTATCAGCACTGCCAGGACATGGAGGCAGATCCCTGGGAAGAACCAGAGAATACCCTCTTTTCCACGGCCCTGGATGTCCAACACAATGGCCCAGACCAGTGCTGTCTGCAGAACTTTTTACAAGGATGGAAATGTCTTATATCTGTGCTGCCCGTCAATAGCCACTAGCCACATGTGACTACTGGGCCCTTGAAACGTGGCTAGTGCGACTAAGGAGCTCAATTTTTCATTTTAACAAACTTAAAAGAGCCACATGCAGCTACTATGAAATTGGACAGCACAGATCCAGGTCTAGAACAGTCAGATTTCAGAGCTGACAGTTCTACTCAGACAAGCAGAATACAGCCTCCAACTGGAGGATGTCATCTGCTCTTACCCCACCCCCCCTGCTCCTGCCCTGCCGGCCTCCTTGCTGGCAAGTAGCATGTGGGCCTGCTCTCAGGACAAGGCTTCACACTGACCAAGTCCTTGGCCTGAATGCCCTTCCCCAAGGGCCTGCATGGCTCTCTTCACCTGCCCTATTCAAGGTCCTTGCTCAAGGTCATCTTCTGGGTGAGGCTTAGCCTGACCCTACCTCACACTTAATAGCCCTCACTTCCAATACCCACTCCTGTCCTGTGGTTTTCTTGTACTAACTATGCTTACTGTCTGTGATTTGTCTTCCTCTGTCTAGAACGTAAACGCTAATAGCAGGAATTTCGTTTCACTCGCTGTTGTATCCCAAGTGCCTGTAGCCTGGTGGCGCTTAGTATTTATAGAACGCTTAGGAAGCAGTGACAGCTCTGAGTGTCTGGCTACCCAGGCAGCCAAGGGAGGGAGACCTCCGTCAGCATTCCAGAAACCCATCAATTAGAAAAGGGAAAGGGATGGGGGTTAGTGGAGATGGTCTCAGAATTGGAAGCCCTTCCTTTGCAGTTCACGGTGGTTAGACCAGTCGATGCAATGGATCAACACTTAGAGGCCCAACCATTTAATTAGAAAAATAGCTGTACCTTAGTAATTCCCAAAACTCCAATGTTGGGACTGGATGAAGTAGAGCCATTCCCAGTACCAAATATGCCATCGAGAACACAGGACAGACCCTCCACGAAAATCCCCCTAAAATGTAAAGGAATGGGGGAAAGAGAAACATTCATTCAATGGGAGAAACACTCTGAAATATGCTCCAATGGCTGCACCCCAAAGGCGGCGTGTGCAGCCGGGGAACCTCCACACTCCTGGGAAGGGTTACTAGTGCACCTGCCTAAGTAGAACCTGATTTTAACAGGACCCCCCCCACACACACACACACACTCATTCAACTGCGAGAAGCACTTCTGGGAACCACACATCTGACACAGTTGTTCAAAAACCATCCCAAATCAAAGGCTTTTAGCCAGAAAACAGAGCCATTTGTCAGGATCTAAGACAAATATGGGCCGTCTGGTGATCTGATTGCTTTACTATTAATAGTGTCATCAGGAAGGAAATGCTTTGTAATTTTGTCAACACCGGAACTTTTTAAAAGAATCAATATAAAGTAACTCAGTCATGTGCAACATCCTTTAGAGAAAGCTGTAAAAACCAAGAGTGTGAACACTAACAGAACCAAAGCAAGACATGCTAAGACACCAGCCCACTGGATCTCATCACACGCAATCCCTCCAGAAGGGCAGGAGCTGGCTGGGCAAGGGGTGTGGTGGGGGCTGATCTACGCTCTTCTCTGAGGCCTCCACAGAGTCCAATTCGCTCTCAGCATCCAGAAACTGAAGACCAGGTATGTTGAGGAGATAAACCCTGCAGCCCGTAAGTCTCTAAATTCTGCAGATTTCACCTATTCCTGCTCTTCTTGTCTCTCTATATGTGAATTATAATTGTGAATAGATGACATAGCGTTTACTCCTAAGAACAGTAAGGGAAAAAAGAAATCAAAGGGAACATCCATCCATGACCCCAAATCAAGCAAAGAACAATGGCAGTGTCTTGCATTTGTTGTGGTGAGTTTAAGGTCTGGCGTGGTCTCAGAGAGTCAGTGACTGTCAAGGCAGAAGGAAGAGTGGGAAGTGCCCTCCATGCCACAGATGAAGAAAATGAGAGCAAAATGGGGGCAGCGACTTGTCCAAAGACAGACAACCAATGAATAGCCCCGATGCCTGGCTGCCTCCATGCTGAAACTCCTTTCTTCCCCAAGATGAACCAAAGAGCCAGGTGATGAGGCACTGGGCCCAAGGAAAAACTCCATTTTCGGAGGAACGTACCTGTTTATCGCATGGATGGGAGGTGGCGGGGCACAGGATAGTCTTGCACAGGCGTAATAGTCCCCAATGGACTCAATAATACTGGCGACGACTGCGCTGAGCATGCCGATGACACCAGCTGCAGAGACGGTAGGCAGTCCCCACTGAACTACGGAAGGCAAACAGGGCAAAGTAAGCAGGACAGCAGGGGACTCTACATGATACACCCAGGTTCTAAGCCGTAGGGAAAATCTTGGTTTGTTTTTAAATGTCACTCTTCAGTGCACTACATGCCTGGGGACAGTTCCTGAATCAGATGAAGGTGGCCACAACCAGGATTGGCCCGTTCTCTGTCTTCATTAGAGAGAAAGTGATTAGAAGAGGAGGCTGCTTCCAAGCCACGCTTGGTGTCTAGTAAATTACAATTTAACACAGCCTGCTGGGGTAGAATTCCTGTCGGGATGGGATATTTGTATGAAGACGATTTTTAACCCTGCTGTGCAAGGCATGGCACAAAACAATAGCTAACTTGCCCAGGGAGTGGCATCGAATGAAAAAGCAGTGAAAAGTCACCAGCTAAATTTAAATACCAGCAGTAAAGCATGGCACCAGATACAGACAGCCCTCTAATGTAAGATCAGTGCGTTTTTTTTTTTTTTTTTTTTAAGGTAAACTATGTTATGGAAAAGTAAATAGTTTCCTTTAGGAAAGCAAAGAGAGTCCCCAGGTCATTTCATCTTGGATTTGTGGATTGTCATACAACCCACGGGTTTGGGAAGAGAAAGAGGACAGGAAGTAAGGTGCACAAATAAGCCAGGGACGTGTGACAGGGCAGGACTGCTCCTGCCTGGGAGCAGACAGGGGCGTGTGCCTGGTCAACGCAGCATTTCTAGGAGGGTTTGGAGATCTTTTCATGCCGATAACTTCTTTAGCCAGCAACATTTTATATTTTCTAAATAATCTTTTATATAGTTACCTTGTTACTGATAGAACACTGTGGTTTCATTGTAGTCTTGTTTCGGTGGGGAAGGTGCTTATTTTGTCATTGTTTCTTCAGAAATTGCCTTTTATTTCTTGGTCTCTTTACTCTGCTTTCTTATTTTTTCCCCTGTTGCCTGCAGCCTTAACGTTGATCTTTAAAATCTTTACTCCATCGACCTCAACATTTTAAATCGTACTCTTCTAAATTTTTGATCCCTCCTCCTCCAGATCATTTCTATATACAGTAGACCCTTGAACAGCACAGATGTGAACTGCACTGGTCTGCTTACTTGCAGGTTTTTTCCAATAAATGCAGTACAGTAGTGTAAATGTATTTTTTCTCCCTTATAATTTTCTTAATAACATTTTCTTTTCTCTTTTTTTTTTGTAAGGATACAGCATATAAAACACGTAACATACAAAACAGGTTAACTGACAGCTGACGTTGTTAGTAAGGCTTCCAGTCACCAGTAGGCTCTTAATAATTAAGTTTTTAGGAACAGAATTATATGCAGATTTTTGGCTGTGTGGGTGCGGCACATCTCCACACCATCCCCACTGTTCAAAGAGTCAACTGTGTGTGTGTGTGTGTGTGTGTGTGTGTGTGTGTGTGTGTGTGTGTGTGTGTAAACCTTGCTGGCTCCCAGCCTTCTGTCTGAGCCTTATTTCATCTCCCCTTTTCAATAGAATGCCTATTTTACGTTGCTACTTTACGGCAGTTTCTCAGCCTCAGCACTATTGACATTTTGGGCCCCAAATCTCTACTTTAGCAATTTTTCTCATACTAAAGACTACGATCACTGCTGTAGATATCTGAAAACCTGTCTCCACATTAAGCTAAACTGTCAAAGGGTGTGCCCTCTTGCTGTCTAGGGGGTGGCCTTCTGTCCCAGGAGTGGTGGCCAGAAAGCAGCTCATGGCTGAAGGGCCATGGTGAAGAGGAGCCTGACAACATGGAGTGCCATCCTAGGGCCAGGTGCCTGGTCCACTCGGCCACGCCCCTCGTGCCGGGGGGGGGGGGGGGGGTGCCGGGGGGCGCGCGGACACCACCCCAGGAACATCTCTTTGGTCTCCCAGCACATGCACAGCTGCTCTTCCAAACAGCCCATCCCCTGTTCCTTGCTAGTGCTCATTTTGGGATCGGCCCGCGCTGCAGAGAAGACCTCCCAGCATGTGTTACCCCTACCGGCCTCCCACGCCTCCTCCTGACTGCATGGCGAACCCATTTCATCTCATTTTATCTCAGATTATGTATCTGTTTACAAACCATACATTCATTCTTTTTTGGGGGAAAAGGGATGGATGTACATAAATACATAGATCATACGATCTGATGAGAATATTATTTTAGAAAGAATGAACTTAAAAAAAAAAAAGAAAGAAAGAATAAACTTTTTAAAGTATAAACATGTCGGGCACCTGGGTGGCTTAGTGGGTTAGGAGGCCTCTGCCTTTGGCTCAGGTCATGATCTCAGGGTCCTGGGATCGAGGCCCGCATCGGGCTCTCTGCTCAGCGGTGAGCCTGCTTCCTCCTCTCTCTCTGCCTGCCTCTTTGCCTACCTGTGATCTCTCTATCAAATAAATAAAATCTTAAAAAAAAAAAAAAAAAGTATGAACATGTCAGTGATAGAAGGAACGATGGCCAACGTTACTGTCATTTAACGTGCTTTGGAACAGTTTTCTTTGACCCAACCTTACTATTCTCGGCTTTTCCTGCTTTTCCTCCTTATCATAAAATATGAAGATATGGCTGCTGAGCTGGTGAATAAATCAGCACAACCAGACTACGGTCAGGTTTCAGGTTTTTTGGTTTTTTTTTTTTTTTTTTTTTTTCCCCAGGTTCCAGTTCTAATTAAAAGGCCCAAGTGCCAGGAACAGGGTCAACCAAGCATTAATAATCACTGGATTCACACAACTCACTTTTGGGGCTGGGACCTAGAAAGTTCTGTGTGTGAATCCAAGTGATACCTCAGCTTGGGTCTGCACCGCCTACCCCCATACACCTTGCCAAGAGTTACCCAACACTTAAGTATAACTTAAGAACCACCTTTCACCCATTAGTGAATATCCGTTTGCTTCTGACAGTTGTGACCAAATAAAAAACAAAGATTATAGCTACCCATTAAAAGATTATACAAATCCCATCATGCTTGAGCAGTCAGCTTGCTAATCTTCTGGCCTCTCCTACTCAACCCTACTGTGTGGGCAGCTTAGGTACCACGAAGCTCTCCATACTTGCCTTCTTCAACCCTGGAAAGAGACCCTTTGTCCAGGCTTTCATCCCAGTGGAACCAAAAGAACTAGTTCATCTGGGAAGGGAGCTGGCAGGAGTCTCCGAGCGTTAGTGACAGACGTCTGGGAACAGGGCCTCCCCTGTCCGCTGTCAAATCCTCTGAATGGGAAGACCTTCGTGGGACATTCTAGACCAAGGAAGGCTTTTCAAGCTGCAGAGCCTTCTCCCACCTTCTAGCTCCTCTAAACGAGGCTTCTGTAAGCTTCCAAACCCTCTCCCTCTGGCCACCAGAGTACTTACACGGGTATGGGACCTTAAACCACGGGGCTACCAGAAGCACACCCTGCCTGGCGTCCGTCCGAGCATAGAAGCCGTACTTCGTGCTGTCAGGAGGGAAGACGTCGGTCACCGTGAAGATGAAGCACAGCAGCCAGGACACAAGGATGGCCAGGATGATCTAAAGTGTTCAAAGGGAAAAGCTCCATGAGGACAACCGAGGTGATGGATGCTGGCCAAACTCACATCTTCCTGTGGTCTGACTATCACACCCCAGAACCTTCACCATCGTCGGTACTTTGCCGGAAAAAAACACATTACAGACCTGCTAAGAGCCCATTCCTGGATGGAATCACATTCCGAGACAGCAGTTTTATGCTGGTAAAGTTATTTTAACCCCCAGCCTGGCTAGAAAATAAGAATAATGGACAATGTGCTTGCAGAGGCCATGGGAACATAAATCTCCCTGTCCTGAACAGTGTCCTCCTTCACACTCCTGAAAGGATTTCAGAATCAGAACCTTCTGCCACTGCTAAACTTTAACCCCATGACAATTTTGTGTCAATAGCATCCTGATGTTATTACCGGGAATCCGAACCGAGTCCCCGCAGGAAGACCCACTTAAAACTTCCTTCCCCATGAACAAAAGCAATGTTGTCAGAAAAACAAAAGTGACTACTCACGGGGAACATTTTGAAAAGCTGTAACTTGTATGCAGTCCATCCTTTCTTGGATTTGTAAATTGGGAGAGGAAATTTAACATTTCTGGCATACTGAGAAAATAGTAATACTAGGAAAATTGTCCTGATGAGAAGAGGGAGAGAAAATAAACTAGGTTAAAGGCTGTCTGTGTTTTAAAATAATACTCAACGCTTCAACAGCAAAACTGACTGTATATATACAATTCATTTCTCTAGAAGCCGCTAGTTCTCTTAACTGTTATTCGGAAAATCTTATCTTTTGGAAATGCTATTTTGGGAAAGATATGATTCTAGCATATCATACTAAATGAAACTGTCATATAAATGCTTTGGCTAAATTTTCCGTAACAGAACAAGAAAACCCGAAGAATGCACATCTTTAGGAGAGATGCTCACACCGTGTAAGAGAAAAAGAAAGCACATACGAGACAAGGCACACTAGAATCACAACTATGACTTAACTACAACACAAGCACTTGCCACACAGCCATGTACACACACGCACACATACAAACAGGTAAGGAGGACAGGGTCCAAAATGCTCACAGGGATTGACTACAGGTGGCAACAGGCTTTGAGATTTTTCTACTTTTCTGTATTTTCTATGTACCAAAAGCATAAATTCCTTCAAAAAGCAAAAAGCTTCAACATTTAAGAAGGCTACACAGAGGTGGCGCCTGGGTGGCTCAGTTGGTTAAGCGACTGCCTTCGGCTCAGGTCATGATCCCGGAGACCCAGGATCGAGCCCCACATCGGGCTCCCTGCTCAGCGGGAAGCCTGCTTCTCCCTCTCTCACTCCCCTTGCTTGTGTTCCCTCTCTAGCTGTGTTTCTGTCAAATAAATAAAATCTTAAAAAAAAAAAAAAAGAAGAAGGCTACATAGAGGATTCAGTATTAATAACATTCCTGAGAGGTTTGCGTGTAGGACATTATGTGATGGGCAGGATGCCCATCATCCCAGCCTTCTGCAGCAGTGGTTTCCGTGACCATCCACGTCACAGAAAGACGAAGCCTGCAGTCCAAGATCACGAAGTCAAGAGTTTGCAGGGTGGGCAGGCCAGGGGGTCTAGCTCTACAGCCTGGGCTGCAAACTACTTCGCCACACTATCCTAAGAGCAGGGATGCTGGGGCTGGCCCAGAAGGCTATCTACCTTGAGCCCCACATTCCTGACCCAGCTGCACTGAGGATCACGGGAGGCAGCGACGTCGAGTGACTCCCCTGCAGCAGGACCCAATGAGGCCTCGTCCGCCTACTACCAAGCACGGCAGGTGTGGTACGACTTCCCACTGCTGACACAGTGAAGGTCTACAAAGACGTGTTTCATCACCCACAGGGATGCACTCTCACTTACACCCGAGGGAGAGCTGGCACAAGAGTGGGTTCTCAGTCAAAGCTCAGCTTAATTGTTCCTGGGCACAGCTCCAATTGCAGAGATGGAATTATCAACTCCGCTGACAGCCAGTCAAGTGCAGCTTCACTGTCACGTTCCTGACGAGGCACATGGTCTGTAGCCAGCTGGAGAACAGGCCCATGCCGCTCCATCCTCTCCCTACCTCCCCAAGTGCTTTGTTCACCTGGTGATGGGGGTCTCAGCCAGAACACAAAGTCATCGAGCCAGTACCAGTTTGAGGTTGGAAATACACACGTGCCCCAGCTATTCCAATTTCCCGGGGTAGTGAAATTTAACTAAAAAATGTTATGGTGCAACACCTGGGTGGCTCAGTCTGCTAAGTGTCTGCCTTCGGCTCAGGTCGAGATCCTAGGGTCCTGGGATCAAGTCCGCATAGGGCTCCTTGCTGAGTGGGGAGCCTGCTTCTCTCTCTGCTGCTCCCCCCATGCTTGTGCACTCTCACTCTGACAAATAAAATATTTTTAAAAAAAACGTTTATGGTAATGATTGGTGCTAAAACTGGTTTAAATTTAGACCAACATAAAATGCTCATGTTCCCCCAAAATGCTGATTTATTTCAAAGTGAACAGAGATTCCAAAAGGCCCCAAGTCTATCATATTTTTTAAAGATTTTTTTAAAACTTATTTGACAGAGAGAGAAATCACAAGCAGGCAGAGAGGCAGGGAGAGAGAGGAAGAAGCAAGCTCCCTGCCGAGCAGAGAGCCCGATGCGGGCCTCGATCCCAGGACCCTGAGATCATGACCTGAGACAAAGGCAGAGGCTTAACCTGCTGAGCCACTCAGGTGCCCTCCCAGTCTATTATTATCATTATTTCAGGTAACACCCACCTGTTATCACTCGCACTATGGTGTTCACGTTTTAAAGCATGTTTACAAGGGGAGGGTGGACACAGAGAATTCCAGGAAGGACACCCAGATCCGGGGCCAAATACGGCAGTGCAAATGAAGCAGCGGCACTAGGCAGATGAACACTCCATTTTTCCTGCCACTCTAAAACCTGTCCCCTTCTGTTTATCCTTGAACAGCCCAGGAGACAAGTAGGGCAGGCAGTCCCGCCACAGAGAGGCTGCGGCAGAGGCTCCCGGGTGGGGGATGGACCCGAGCAGGGACAGGAAAGGATGAGCCAGCCCCAGGTGCTCTGGCCAGGGTTCTGTCCAACCACTGGCTTGCTGACTTTTTACCTACAAGTATTATGCAAGCAATGCAGACTACAATGTAGGCAAATTGTAAGAGGCAGAGAAGCAGAAAGAAAGACAAAATCCTAACAATCACTCATCATCCCCAGCTGGGTAACAACAACGTAACATTCTGGCCTATAGACTCTGAATAGCTTCCACTCCCTGGATACTTACAGGGCATCACTGGGTCTGGGGCACCGGGGTTAGAAAGGGACACAGGACTGCCTGATGTCACCCTTGCCCTTAGAGCACAAACTGGTCATCATCTGACCCAAAAAAAATCACACTTCACAATGTACTTCCCAACTAGCTTGTAGCCCCTATTAATGCCACAACCTCGACAGATGGAAATCAGCAACAGCACCATAGTGGCTACTCAGCATTCCACCCCACGGACATACCACGTCTTGTTACACAATTTCCACATGATGTGACACCGGGAGCATAAACAACTGTGGTAGCTGACCCCCCAGGTGCCAGCACCTGTCTACACATCTCCTTAGGGCAGGTCCTGGGACTAGAATGGATCTGTCAAACAGTTAACGCCTTATTAAAAAGCTTCTGATACAAACTGCCAAATGCCTAAAAGTTGGACGAATTTACAATCTCACCCAGAGACCAAAGACATCCACTTGCTACTCACTGCAATACAAGGTCTTATACTTTTTTTTTTTTAAGATTTTATGTATTTATTTGGCAGAGAGAGAAATCACAAGTAGGCAGAGAGGCAGGCAGAGAGAGAAAGAAGCAGGCTCCCTGCTGAGCAGAGAGATGCGGGCCTTGATCCCAGGACCCTGAGATCTTGAACTGAACCGAAGGCAGAGACCTAACCCACCGAGCCACCCAGGCACCCTGGCACTTTTTTTTAAAGAAGATTTGAGAGAGAGAGACAGAGAGAGCAAGAGAGCAGGGGGAGGGGCAGCGAGAGGGGGTCGCTGCTGAGCAGGGAGCCCAAGGGGGCCAGATCCCAGGACCCTGAGATCATGACCTGAGCCGAAGTTAAGAGTCAGAGGCTTAACTGACTAAGCCACATAGGCGCCCCCATGAAGTCTTATACTTTTAAATCCCTACCAATTTCATCAATTTAAAAACCGATTGTCACTTATTTTAACATTCATTCCTTACACTACACTTAAGAGTATGTACTTCGACACTGTTCACAATGCAAATATTTTAAACAACAAGCATGAGTATCAACTGGGGAATGGTTCATAAATTCTACACTATTTCATACTATTTGGCATTGTGCAATTTTACAGAATGGAGCAGATCTAAACACATGGTCTTAGAGAGAAGAGCCCAAAAAAGCTGTTAGGGTGAAAAGCAGACAATCCCCGTAAAGCTACATCTGTCACTGTTCGTATTTAGGCATACAAGGCAAAGAGGAACTTTTCACTTATTAATCACCTTTTTCTTTTTGAGGGGTGGCAGTGGGTGGGAAGAACTATTTACTTTAGATTTCCCTGTTTACTGTTAAACTTCAAATGACTAGAAATTTAATATATTTTGGGGATAGAGATTGAAAACAGACTTTGAGTATGTGCTGATAGTACATGGGGGTTCATTACACTATTCTATATTTGAATAGGTTTCAAACTCGTACGAAGGTAATAAAAATAATGTTTTCTCAAGAAAAACAGTTCCCATCCAAGACCTATGGTTGGAGGTGGAAATGTCACCCCGTTTATCCTCCCTTGAGAACCTGACTCTCACTGTGCCTCTCTTGGCTGACTAGGGAACCCGAGTCACTACAGTGTGACCCACCACCCCTACCCCCACTACTAATAAAATCCCTGGGAAGGGGCGCCTGGGTGACTCCAGTAACTGACTTTCGATTTTGGCTCAGGTCATGATCTGGGGGTACTGGGATCGAGCCCCACGTCCGCCACCACGCACAGCGGGCAGTCTGCTTCGTGATTCTCTCTCTCCCTCTTGTCCCTCCCCAAGCTCTCTAAAATAAATAAATCTTAAAACAACAATAAAAAAATCCCTCTGAATATGCAGCATTGTGATAACTGGGGAAACTAACCCTTTTTTACACACTAAATAGCTACTGATACTTCCTTTATTTGATTAAATGGCTGCTCATATCCTATCCTTCATTCATTATTCATTCCACCAGGACTCTCTCCTTTAGTTAATGAAACTAAAATTAAGAACATTAGCTATTTGTTGTAAATATATCCCAGACTCATCTATAATTTAATTTCAGTGGGTTTTGATAGGAGTTTTAAAAGCACTGGTAATAAAATCTATCAATCTTTCCCTTTTCAATATCTGCTTTAAGAAGAATCCTCCTCCGGGTGGCTCAATGGGTTAAATGTCTGCCTTCAGCTCAGGTCATGACCCCAGGGTCCTGGGATGGAGTCCTGCATCAGGATCCCTGCTCAGTGGGGAGTTTGCTTCTCCCTCTGACCTCACACTCACTCACTCTCTCACAAAACAACCTTAAAAAAATATTTATCTTCCCCATCCCATGATTAAATATTCATGTACATTTCCTTCTGGCACATTTATTGTTTTACTTTCTCTACTTAAGTCTTCAACTGAAACGTAATTTGATATAAACTAGAAATCTAAATTTTTTCTAAATAATTATCTAATTTTCCTCACATAATTCTTCTATTCCCACTGATTTCCAATGTGACTGCCATCATACACTAAATATTAATTTCTTCCTGGTTCTGTTTCAATCCCTCCTAGTCTGCTCTACCAATGTCTATCCTTCCTAGGGTTACAGTATTGTTATTAAGTTCTGAAGTGTATTTTAATTCTTCTAAGAGCAAGACACCATTCCCTTCTGACTTCTCTGGGAATGATGCATATTACTTTATTTTCTTATTCACTGATTAGCACATCCAGAACAACCCCAGTGTGCCAAAACTACTTAATGAGTGTAGGAATTTGCCCTTCCTTGAAATATAATATACTAATCACTGGAGCCCAGAACTTTCTTTAGGGATAAAATCCTGACAGCATTTTTGCCTCTTCCTGTGGTCAGGGGTGTACTCACAAGCCCCAGCGCTCCCCTGGCTTATTACGGGGTGCTTACTGAACACCGTCTGTGCCGGGCCGTGGGCCAGGCACTGGAGGTGCCGCGGGGACCAGTACTGAGCTGCAGCCTTGCAGAGCTGGGGCAGCCCAAGCACCAGAGAAGCTGGCTGGAAACTAAAAAACAGGAGAGCAGAAAGGAAAAGCTAGACGGCGGATACACAGATATAACTGAGGGAATTCTCCTATGAATAAAGAAAATGAAGAAGTAGAAAGCAGAGGAAGGGCTTGGGAGGTCCAACATTCTAAAAGTTCCAGAAAGGGACAAGCGGGAATGGAGGGAAGGCATCCATGAAACAATTCAAGATCACGTCCCACCCAACCCCCACTCCCAAACGTCTAAGATTCCAGAGTGAAAAGGCCCAAGTGCCCAGTGTGAGATGTAAACAGAACGAGGGACAGTGAGGGAGGTTTCAGACACATACAACGAAAAGACCTACAAGCTTCCAGAATTCTAGCTTGTGTCCAAGTAGAGTTTCAAAAGGAGCAGAAAGGAGCCAAGCACTTCACAGGCCTGTGAAAGGGCAAGAAGGGAGCAAGATGAAGCTGGAGACTAGCCTGGAAATGAAACAACGACCAAGGTGAGGACCATCCAGTGGCAGGACTGGAGGTGAGGCAGGAAGATGGTGTGCACGAGGAGAGAGACAGAAAGCAGAGAATCAGGGACAACTACAGGGCTTCTGGCTTTATCGGCTGGGTGTGTGTCATGACCCTGACTGAAAGCAAGATGGCAGGAGTGGGGAATGGTCTGGGGGTGAGGAGGGAGTCAAAAGCTTGATACTTTCTCCCTCTAACATTTGAGGTGTCTTCTATCACGGCACCTGGAGGGTGCAGGCCAGGGCTTGGACTTTAAGTCTGGTATCCAGAGGTCTGGGCTGCAGGCTTCTGTGGAAGTCAATGGCATAACAGAGGCTTACTGGGGTCGTGCCCTAGACGGGGACCCGCAGGGGAAAAGCATGTGGCAGGGAGGTGGCCCGGAACCAAGTTCTGAGGAACCCTGACATTTAATGATCAGGATGAGGAGGAGTCTGTTTTGGTTTTTATGCTTTTCTGGAAACCACTCATTTGTGGGGCACCTGGGGGGTCAGTCGTTGATCCTGGGGTCGAGCCCCACATCGGGCTCCCTGCTCAATGGGAGGCCTGCTTCTCTCTCTCACTCCCCCTGCTTGTGTTCCCTCTCTAGCTGTGTTTCTGTCAAACAAATAAAATCTTAAAAAAAAGAAAGAAAGAAAAAAAAGAAACCACCCATTTTATTAATTTACTGTTGTTGTTTTTAAATTTGGCAACAGGAAGCACAGCTAGAACTCTTCCTCCCTGGATCTAAGGCTTTATCCTCTATTTATGCACTCATTCCCCTCTCTGCCCAGTTAGCCTTGCCAGAAGTGTGTCCACGTTATTTTCCAAGGAAGCAATGTTGGGATTTTTCACTTCTATTTCTTCCATATTTTTCTATCTGTATCAAATTTTTGGTCCCCTCCTTCCATTAGACTCATTTTTATCCTGTTTTTCCAGTTTCTAGAGATAAGCTCTTCATGTAATTTGCCTTCAAGATTTAAGGGTTTTTTAAAAAGATTTTTAAAATTTATTTATTTGAGAGAGCGAGAGAGTGGTGGGGGGAGAGCAGAGGGAGAGAAAAAAGCAGACTTAACCAACTAAGCCACCCAGGCGCCCAAGATTGTGCATTATTTTGAGAACTCTCACTGCTTTGTGGGACTGGTTGGGTCTCACCCCAATCTTCTAAATTATCAGTAACTGTGAAGCTTCAATTTCCCCTCTGACTAGGAGTGATTTATAACAGCTTTTTCCAGCTTCTAAGTGATCTGGGGGTTTTGTGCACCCTCTTGCTGCTGGTTTCTAATTACTATATGATGGCAATTACATCTTCTCCTTCTTGGAACTTACTGCACTGCATTTCACTGAACAAACATTCTTCCATGCCTTTCTACACACCCATGCTGGTGTGGGCAATACTGACCAACCTTCAGAGAAAGCAGAAAATTAAGAACAATCCTGGACGTTTTCACATACATTAATTTGTAAGGATAGATGGATTATAGTTTCGCAAGGATGCAATTTATTCATCATAACACAGACCGGCAGGGTTAAGTGTTACAGGATAGATTCGGGTCCGACTATTCGGGTTCTGAAAACCATCCCAGCCACTTACTAGCTGTACGAGAGCCTGGGCAACAAACTTTGCATCTTTGTGCCTCTGCTTCTTTTGCTGTTAAATGGGGCTAACACTGGTGCTTACCTTAACTCACAATGCATTTGAGTGTTTGGTAAAGCACTACTAAAGTGTAGGCTCAGGAAGGAAGCGTGCTATTTAATAATTTCAAAACAAAAACAACTGGAAAATTCCCTTTCACTATTTACTTGGTTTTAGAAATTTCACTGGTTGGTAAAACTCCAGGTTTTGCACCATTTCCCTCTGACAAGATCAACTCTTACATGCGCTCTCCAGGCATACAAAAAGAATGTGGGTTCTATTTGTGGTATAAAGAGTTCCATGGCTCTAATAATCAATCTTATAATTATTACCAAAGTCCTGGATGTCTTTACTGACAACACATCAGGGACTTGTACTTCCTTGCTCAAGGACCAGCAATGACTTGGAGAGGACTCAAGAAGGGGCCACAGCCTCCCAAGAGGTGTTGGCAGGAGCCTGGGGAGTCATATCTCCTTCAATGCCAATGTACCCTCCTGCAGTGTCCCTGTCTCCTGCCAACGTGGAGGGTTTTTCTGAGTCTCACCTAAAGGATCTGGCTTCTCGGTGTTTCCATTCATGGGCAAGAGACTTGGCACGACCTCAAAAGTTAAAAACTAATGGCATCACCATCTCACACCCCCTTCCCAAAGCCTGAAGCCTTATTACCCTCCCTCTCAACATCGCTGCCAAATAGGTGTCTGGAATATTGACTGCAAGTCACTTTCCAACCTCTGGCTCTTAATCCCTTCAGTAACTTCCTGGCAAGAAACACATCAAGTTTTAACTGTCAGACTATTCTTATTTTAAACACACACACACACACACACACACACACACCCCATCTATCGCTAAGGTCTGTGTAAACGCTAAAGCACCCCAGGAGGCTGAGGCTGCCGCTGGGAGGCGGGAAAGGGAAGTGCCGACAATCTGTGCTAAGTGGCCCAGAGCACTCACAGCATGGCGATGCCCCAGTGCTTGCCCGCTCTCTCTCCGGCCGCCTGGAAGCCAGACAGCCCGATGAGGGCCACAGTGGGCGTAATGGTCAGGGGCCCAATGTATTTCAGCAGAGCCCCGGGCAGGCCGAGGAGGCCGATGACCACTTCTATCAGTGAGGACATGATGATGGCACCCTGGATCTGGAAAGAGAGAGGACACAGACAGGAGAGTGAGCTGCTTGCAGATTGTAGACTTCTACCATCACCGCAACCACACTGGGCAGTTTTGCCAAGCAGCGAGTTACCACCTGGCAGGCATGATGCAGCTGGAAAATTCCCAAGGCCTCAAAACAAACCAGTGGAGGGAGTGCGGTCTAGCCAACCTACAAATGACATGGCTGACATCCGAGCGTTACAGAAACGGGCACTGACCAGACACAGAGCCAACCTGCCTCCCCACAGACAAGTGGGAGATCCCTCATTTCCTCCCAAGACACCAGCCTCAGAGGAACGCTCCAGCACAGACTCCAGAGTGAGTTCCTGAGGGCCACTTAGGAGACAGCACCTCGGACCCAAGTCCTAAGGAGCGCTCCTCCCGTGGAGACGGCTTTACCCGCACCCACCCTGCACTAAGAGTGAAAGATCTTCTAGGCTTGGGAAGGTCGGCACAAACCGTCAGCCATTCTTCATGGCTGAGGACTCCCGTGCCCTGTCCTGTTGGAGGGCACCACGGCACACCACATCTCTAACTCCTCCCACACACCCTGCTGCCTGCAGGCCAGCCTCTGTTGCTCCCCGCGAGGGAGCCGTGCCGCCCGGCCACCTGCGCTGGAGGGTGTGAGTCTGGTCTGTGGGTGCACAAAGGAGGGGAAGGAAGGGCAAGAAACCACACTGTGCAGCGGCCCAAGGCATTTCTGCACACTGTATTTTATGGTGATGTCACCTTAGTATCACATCAGAAATAAACGTGACACAAGTTGAAAAGGAAAAGGAGGGCTGAGCGCAAGTCAGTAAGTACAGTTTCTTGGGCACAGCCAACAGTGAAGCGGGGAGGAAACACAAAGAAGCAGCAAGCGGACGACGCTCGTCTTTTACCTCGCGTATCCGGGGGTACCAGATGTGCTCTGTGTGCAGCAGCTCTGCGGTTCCATTGGACACTGAAACATCTTGAAAACAAAAACAAAGACATTTTTTTGGAGTGACACTGATGTTTCGCAGGATATATCCATTTTACTCTTTGTAAGGAAAATTTCTTCCCTGTTTTAAGTATATTTGTATAAAATACCCATCCCTAAAATTCAGGGCTTACCATACTGAAAGGTGAATTCCCCAGCGCTAATGTAACCAAATGTATTCATCGACTAACAGCTCCCGGCGTCAAAAGCTGACTGAACCGGGGGTGTGCGCTGCTAGTCGCAGCCTCACACAAAGACCAACCTTCGCAAGCAGCTAAGCTAACGGAAATGCCTGAGAGCATGTTGCTGACTGAGGTTTTTAAAACCTAGAGAAACCAGAGGGCCTTTCCTAGTTCCCAAAGCAAATCAGTGGTCACAAGCTAACTCCTAGGAGCAAGGAAGGAAACGAAGGTTGGAAAACTTTGCTCCTAGAACTGAAAAGTTTAACAGTATTTTGAGAGTACGACAGGTCTATTTGATTTTTTGATTTTCTCAAAGCCCCTATTTGACTTTTTCCTGACCGTATCAGGTTATTTAAGGATCTCTGTAATCACTAACAGGGTGGGGGTGGGGTGGCAGGGGTGGGGAGTGAAAGTCATTTGCAGAAAACCAAAGCAGCCAGATCCTTCAAAAGCAGAGATGGTTCAGAGAAGGGATGCTGATGCAGCAAAGAGAGTGATTACTGGTGGTTCATAAAATCCACTGAAAGAAAGAGGCAGAAAAATAGCACAAATGTTGTTCTAGTCCATTCCCATATTTATCAATTTCATTAGCATAGAGAAATAAGGTGCTTTCTGGTCCTTACTTGCTCTGAGGTTAGGGATGAACGAGTGGGGGAGAGAGAGAGAGACAGAAACACGACCCACAGACTGGAGTGTTCTAAGCGGTTTGTTGGTTTCTGTGTTCTGTGACCGATTCCAGAAAGGATTTAAGGCTACTGAGGGCAGCACGTCCAGGCCTCCCTTCTATCACCTGCACTAAGGGACCCCAATGACGTACGTGGAAATAACTGCAGTTACCTGTGGTGTTACATTTCCATTTATCTAAAGACAGGATGGCTCGAGCAGGGGCCAGAAATGCAAAAGCACTGGCCTGAAACAGGGGTAACCTAAAAGAAACGAGACCAAAACCATGATCACGGCATCAGGAACTACCGAAGTAGTTCACGATTTGACAGCTTAACAGTCTTTTCCATAGACACACAGCACATGAGTAAAATGCAGGCACGTGCGGGAGAAAGAGCCTCGGTCCACATAGATCTCCTCCGCACGAGGCCAGGGCCGCCGGCTTCTCCGTCCTCCCCTCCCGCTGCTCTCCCCACGCACAGCCCCGCGTGGGCCCTGGAGGGGCCCTGTGGTCAGCGCCCGCACCCCAATACCAGGCCCTGCCATCACCACCTTTCCCCTCAGGGGTGGGAGATGTTGGGCATTTGGGCGTCTCGCTCTCCTGCCGAGCTCATGAGCTCCTTAAACACCGGTGTGCCTTCCAATTTACCCCCCTCCTCGTCCTCCCCTTCACATCCTTATCAGTTATCCCAGGGGGAAAAAATCTATCTCCCTTGCCATTCCATTTTGTAAATCAAAAACTGCCCTAAACCCTCAAGGATAAGCATCATAATCATGTTAGTAATCTAGAACTACCGAGGAAAGGAAAGCCGTAAGTTACAAATCAACAGTAGACATAATACCCTGCTTAATCATTAAAAAAAAAAAAAAATACTGAGTTCCAAACCCTATTTTTAAAGAACCTAGAAAGCATGCGGACTCTCTGTAAAATCTCCTGCCTTTAAGGCCACCATTCGATTACATTTTAGATACCCCATTGTTGACTTTTTGACACCTGAGCTACTCAAATTCAGAATTTTTGAACGTGTACAGATTTCAGCTACAGGTCTATGAAGACAGCTCCACAGGCTAACATAAGAGCCTGATTGTTATTTTTAACATTTTCAGAGTCAAACATAAAAATGACTCCCTCTGTTGTCAGGGCTGGGAACTCCCAGATGTCCAGATCCTTCTGAAACACTCCCCAGCAGCCCTGCATCAGCGTCCTGGCCAGTGGACGGGCACCCAGCACACACCCCTCCTCGCTCTGATGGCACATCTGGCCCCGACTGGAACAGGAAGTGGGCTGAGAGGTGGCGGCTCCGGCTGAAGGTAAGGAGCCTCGTTACAAGCCCAGAGCCAGCACACACCTCTACGTGCCAGCCATGGGCTCAAGATTCTGTTGTTCTCCTGGCTGTTTTAGTCATGCCATGAGATCAATTGAGAGTAGGCAGGATGCTGGCTCTACGGTGTAGAGGCGGGCTGCACAGTATAGACCAGAGGCGCTGCTGGCTGTCACCCGCATAGGCTCTACCAACCGTCCATTTATAATTACCTATCAGAGGGGCCCACAGCACAGTACCGTCAGATAGTGGGAGCGAAGGTCACCAGAAGTGGGAATGTATATTAAAGGAACATACCATTTGATTTGTAACTTTTCAGAAATGCCCTCAAAGGGCAAAGGGAGGTCGACATCTAATCAGGAATGGATGCCGTCTCAAATGCCCAAACAACACCTGCTTCACTATCATTTCAGACATCCAGCAACACATCCCAGAGCCACGTAACGTGGACTGCATTTAGAGACCTCGTCCTAGGAAGAGTGCGATAACACTGCACTGGCTGGCTCACTGATAGGAAAGTGAAGGCTGTCTCTGGGTTCCGCTCCCAGGGACATGAACTATTCCTAACCTCGTCTGGACTGGACCATCACCTGGGCATCTTTCAGAGCAAACATTCTGTGCTTTAACCATGACCGAAGGTCCTGAGAACACAGCTGCAAAGAAGCTCCCTCATTTCCAGCAACCGGAACCCTGCATTCCTTTGCAAGTGTGTGGTAACAGAAGATCCCCACTGGTGTGACCCCAGTTTCGCAGGGCTCTCTGGAAAGGGCTGGCTCATGCGCTCACGGTTCCGTGCCGCGCACACTGCCCGCCCCACGCGGCGCCGGCAGGAGGATGGCGGCTGCTGTGCACGAAAGCTAGTCTCAACGGCTGGCGGGGAAGCCCTTCCCCAGCAGACCGCTGGCCGTCTGTCCGCACATGGCTCATCTTCGGTCACGCACCCGTCACCACCTCAGGTCCCTGGGCTCCCCACGTGGGCAGGACTGCCTGCTCTTTTACTTTGTCCTGACAGCAGGAAGGGCAATGAATCAAACTGTGCCTGTCCTTACACCAGGGGCTGACACACTGGCCCGGAAACCAAATCTGGCAAATGACTCATCTTTGTGAGGAAGGTTCTAAGGGGACACAGGCACTCCCGTTTATTTGCCGGCTGTCTGCAGCTGCTTGGGGCTACGGTGGTGGGGTCTAGTAGTGACAACACAGACCACAGAGCCCAAAATGTTTCCCGCTTGTCCCTTTAGAGAAAAAGCGTGCCACCCCAGTGTAGAGGGAAAGTATTACCTGAAACATGGGAAGAGGTGGTGGGTTTTTGCAGATGAGCTATTAAAGATTAGTAGTGTCACTACATGTTAGGAGGGAAAAGTCTGCGCAGAAGGGCACCTTCATCGTGACACATTCCCATGTTGGGCTCTAGCCTTAGGATGAAGCACAACCTAACCTCAGCCTTACTTTCTTTAAAACTCTGCTGGAGGCATCCCATTTCCTCCTCCGAACCCAGGAGACCAGAGCCCTGGGCCCCAGGCTTTTCCTCAGCAGCCCCTTCACAGACCTGCACTCCAGCCTCTGGCCTCCTGAGCCTCTGCTCTTCTCCATCATCAACTCACTTCCAACATTCAATTTTTATTCCTCACTCAAGGCACAGAGAAAATACCATGTCCTCCAGGAAACATTTCAGGATCTCCTCCTTTGGATTCAAAAGGTGTTCCCCTAGAACTCAGGACTTCCTGGCCAGGGTTTCTTCAAGCCACCTCACACGCTGTAGGAGGCTGCTTCCATCCCTGGGGTGTGGGTTAAAAATGGCGAAGCCAGCTCCTCACCCAGGCCTGGTTCCTCAGAGTCTCAGACAAGGCCTCTAATCTGCATACTGAACAATCATTTCTGGGTGAAGCTGAGTCACGGGCGCCACAAAGACACACTACCCCTGCACCAGTGAAGGGATTTACTGCTTTAAGATGATGGAAAAAACCACCCCTGGACGGCTGAGGAGTTTCTGCCATGGGAAGGACACAGCTAGTCACGGCCACACACGAAGCCGGGGACGTCTGTACGAGCAGTCACTGACCCAGACTACAGGGCCAGAAGCCCTTCACCACACATGGGAGGAGCAATGAAGGGTCCAGACATAGAGAAGACCGGGCACGGACGCGAGCCGCACAGCAGCCTTGGGAATCCTGCGAGAACCTCACTGTGGGTGAGGGGCAATGCGGTGAAGGTCAGGGCAGACCAAGGGCAAATGCTCCACGCTGGCAGCGGGCAGGAAAAATGTGGCTCGGAAAGGACCACTGTGGGGGAACTGGGGAGGGTGAACTTAACCCCAAAACACTCTCAAAAGACACTCTGATAGGCTGTGGCCTGACTCCGTTTGCGGTCTGTGCCTCGCACACCCGCTCATGCTGCTCCGTCAGCTCCGGTCACCTGCCAGCCCGGGACGGGTCTGAGCGTGCACCTAGGCCACTATGGGCTCCCCCAGGAGCACGTAAGCAGTCTGTGCTGCCGAGCTCCCTGCCTGTGGACCTGCCCCTCTCCCCACGGGGCTGAAACCGCCCAGACAGAAGCTGGGCCATTGTACCCATCACCATCTTTCACTTAGTAATTAATGAATGAAACGCACTATTTACAAATGCTATTCCTCAAGAAGAACCTTTAATCAGACTAGAGGAGCCCGATGTGGGACTTGATCCCAGGACCCGAAGATCATGACCTGAGCTGAAGGCAGGCGCTAACTGACTGAGCCACCCAGGTGTCCCAGAAAGTATACTCTATGCCTGGTTTCCCCAATCTACCAAGAAAGCAATTCAGTTCATGCAAACTTTCAGTTGTCAAATAAAATATACACTTGAGTCTAAATTTTAAAATAATCTCTAAGAAACACAGAACAGGTTTCACTTCAAGGAACTACAGTTTCAAAACTGAATCTGCCATGAAGAATGTATATCCTCAGTCCCTTAAGGAAAAAGCAAAACACAGTTTGTCAAAGGAAACTCTTAACTGGTAACATTTGCCCATTGTTTCCCATATATATGTTCTATCAGCTGAACTATGTGGAAAGTAGCCTGAATCTTCTAAGAATAAATACCCTCTCCTCCACCATCACTTTCCCATGTCATACCCAAGGATGACATTCATTTAACAGCGTTATCTACTATTCAGGCCATACTGAAATTTATCTAATTATTTACAAAAGTACTTATATCTGCCCCTGTGGCCCCCAAATCAACGGAGTTCTTGTATTGTATCTGGCCGTCTTGTGTCACGTTTAGACCCAGGCTAACCACTTCTGGCAAGACCACTCGGGTGTTGTGAACTTCTTAGAGCATCCCATCAGGGGGCCTGCCTGGTGTATGAGGTTGTCCCACGAGGTGGGAAAGTCTGGTTAGGGCAATGACTGCTGGACTCTGCATTTCAAAAGGACATTTTTCCTTTTGTAATTAATAAATTATCTATACGGTGATTCTCAGACTGTGTGAATATTATATTCCCACTGGCTTGTTAACATTCTTACATAGGTTTAAAAGGTACAAGTTTTCCATCTGATCGTTCTATCCGCACTTAATTAGTGGCCTTTTGTAAAGAAGAGCTTGCCTTTTTGTTCAACTTTTTTTTTTTTTTTTTTTAAAGATTTTATTTATTTGACAGAGAGAAACACAGCCAGAGAGGGAACACAAGCAGGGGGAGTGAGAGAGGGAGAAGCAGGCTTCCCGCCGGGCAGGGAGCCCGATGTGGAGCCCGATGTGGGACTCGATCCCAGGTCTCCGGGATCATGACCTGAGCCGAAGGCGGTCGCTTAACCAACTGAGCCACCCAGGCGCCCCACTTTTTGTTCAACTTTATCTCATTCTTTTTCTTTTTTGAACATCACCACAGATGCATGAACTCCTTTTTCATTTAATTTTATACTTTATTTCTATGACTATTCTTCTTAATAAATTGCCCAAAGCAGCCTATGCAAGCAGGTTCCCAACCTTATTCTCTGAGCAGGTCTCTGCTTTCTGACACAAAATGCCCCAGGTTCAATATGCACCTTTCTCAGTCCTGGCCCTGGAGCCAAGTACTACCTCAGGAAGCCCAGTTCATTTTAGTGGAGAATGGGATTTAGAAACCAAGATGAAACACCAGGTGGGCTCGAAGTTACTGGGGTGGTATTTAGTTAGTGAATAGGGCTGGGATTCATTTTTGAATCGTGAGGTCACAAAGACACCTGAGTTCAGCCCAGTGCCCCTGGATTACCTTCTTTCTTTCCATATTTGTCTCTCCTTTTCCTACACTGAGTGTGCTGATTTCCAACATCATCAACATGCTATTCATTTGCTTTATCCTATAACACCATAGAACACAGAATTACACCAAAATCATTACTGACAAGACTACGGAGATTATTAAGACTATTAAGATTTCAGGGCACCTGGGTGGCTCATTTGGTTAATTCATCGGCCTTCAGCTCAAGTCAAGATCTCAGGGTCCTGGGGGGAAGCCCCAGGAGCTTGCTTCTCTCTCTCCCTCTGCTTGTGCTCTGTCAAATAGATAAACTCTTAAAAAAAAGAAAAGACTATTAAGATTTCTATTAAAAAAAAGAAAAGACTATTAAGATTTCTATTTTGTCCTTAAAATATATCCCATTCAGGGAATGTAAAGTACTGTGTTCTGAAGTCTGACTGCTCTTCTGTGCGATTAGCAATTTGACATGTAGTTAGGCTCGTGTGTTTCTGTAATTCAATTTGAGGATTTGCTTTCCTTCATCCTTTTAGGTTTATGTTTTGAGTATGTTAAACATTTGTACAGTTTAAAAATCAAACCAGAGAGAGAGAGACATACCAGGAAAGTCTCACTCCCATCCCATTCCCTCTGTCCCATTCCCAGCTAGTCCCTGTAGTTGACCATTTTCCTTAATTCCTAACCTATCCTTATCCCTTCATGCATGCTCTCAGACTATTTTGCAAATTGTTTCTTCCTGCGTAACCTGGAACTTCCTCTATACCACATCACAGAGATCATCCCCGTTCTTTCTCAGGGCTGCATCTCATACTCTATACTCTGCTGTATGATGTACAAACAGCCGCCAGCCTCCTACAGACAGCCATCTGAGTTGTTAAATACTTTGCCATTACAAATGACGTAGCAAAAAGTAACTTTTGAAGCATTGCCTTTGCATTTATGGGAGTGCATCTTCAGAGGAAATTTCTACAAGTGGGATTACTGGATCAAAAGGTAAACATATATGTACTCTAGATACTGTAAAATTCTTCTTTGTAAAGAATGAACTATTTTCATTCCTGACAGCAACGTGTAAGAATGCCTGTTCTCCTATAGTCTTGCCATCAGTGTGGCTCATCAAAAAAATTTTTTGTCAGTCTAACAAAGGTGAGATGTGGTGTCTCAGGGTAGCTTTAGTTTATATTATTATTATTTTACTTATTCTTACATACAGAAAAGGACTTTTCTATGATCTATGCATGTTTTCTGCCTTTTCTGCCTACTTAGTTTTTGGCTTCTTTTTAAAATATCTTGACTTTTAAGAGTCCTTTCTGTATTAAAGATGTTGGACTCTATCTGTGATACATTACAAATATTTTTTCCAGTTTGTCATTTTTCTGGTATATTTTTACAATGTAAAATTTAAAATTTTTTATATTTAATATCAAATTTATTATCTTTTTGTTTCTGGGGTTGGAGTCCTAGTTTAAAAGTCTTTCCCTACTTCTAGGTTATAAAGGAATTTACTCTTGTTTTATTCTAACACTTAAATAGTTTCACAATTCTTGCTTCTGGATCTCTAAATCATTCTGATTAAAAAAAAAAAATCAAAACCCTCACTGAAGACAAGTGTAACCTTTTATCTGCAAGTTTGTGCTATTCTTGTTTTATGGGCAAATGCCAAAATCAGATGAACGACTCCAGTCAGCACGTCCAGCTAGAGTCCTGGAGATCCTCGGTGGGGAGCAGGCAACTGGCTTCCCTCCCAAGCCACAGCTCACAGCCGGAGGCCTTGTGTGGACAGAGCGCAGGAATTGAGGAGGGCCAGCTGGATCTGATTTTTGATAACCTCCTTGTCAAGCATGATAGCATCAACTATTTCCAGTCAAGAGTTCGTTTAGCCTAAAACACTTCTGTGAAGAACTGAACTCGATAACCCTACACGTACTAAGAGGATTCTGCCAGTCTCCCAGTCCCCGGGAACATCAGAAACACTCACAGAGTAACAGCAATGTCAGCTGAAGGGGAAATCCCCAGGAAAAGCCCGTGTTGAAGGAGCTAAACTTGAGCAGGCTCAGCAGAGAGGTGATGGGTGCTCAGGCGGCAGGCGGCAGGAAGAGTAGACAAAGCGCCCAAACCATTTTCTGGTGGCCTGAGACAGATCTCAGGCCATCCCAACCAGGGGATGCTGTCAGCGTGGCCGAGGAGGGCACATCACAGACCAAGGACATGCTGCTCAGCCAGACAGCCTAGGCCTTGCCCGCTGCAGCCCCCTCCACGCCCCCGACCTCACCGGCACCCACGCGCCTCCTTCCCTTCCAGAAGGCCCACTAAAATAATGGGAGCAAACAGGCAGGTGTGGACAGGTTCCAAGCATTATCTCATTCAATGCTAACAATTTCACCGTTATTAATTACAATTTTACAGATGAGGGAAGAGGGCTTTGAGAGACCAAGCAGCTTGTCCAAAGTCACAAGGCTGGAAAACAGTGGAACAGGAGTGATGCCTGCTCTGAGGCCAAAGCTCCCCAACACAGCTGGTTAGGGGACTGAGGCAAAGCTCCCTCAAAGTTCATTAAGTCCAAGTTCTTACTGGCTCCCAATTCTGTACCTCCTACCCAAAATTTGAGTTAAATGGACAGTCTTTTTTTTTTTTTTTAAACTTAACCTGCTATCTGCTATACTATATGCTTGCTTCATGTGACAGAATATGAAAAACTGTCACCCACACGGTCATTTTAGCAAACACATTCACCCTGAATCAGCCATGCCTCTGGCCCCACCCCCAGTTCACAACAGAGAAGGGGGATTGTTGAAAAAATCAAATACCACCCAGAGGACACAATCAGACACATTCAGACCAGATGCTCAACAGACAAGTGGCCCGGGCACCGTACAGAGGCAACGCCATGGAGGAAAGGTGGGAAGACAACTTATTATTAAGAGACCAGAGAGACACAAGAAACAAATGGGCCACATGACCTGGACTGCACCCAGATTCAGGAAGGTGGGGGGAACATTATGGAAGATACTTTAGGGACAGCCTGGCAAATTAAACAGCCTGCATGTTAGATAGCATGGCAGAACAACAGTGCTCTCAGATGTGTGAATGGTCTCCCGGGACCCTCAGTCCTACGACAGAGTTTATGGGTGAGCTGGCATGAGAGCTAGTATACTTTCAAGTGGTTCAAAAAAACCACAAGTACACCCCAAATACACATACGGAAATAATGCAAGAGACATCCAAATCTCCCCCATCTCCGACCTAATCACTGCTTCCCTCCACCCTTATAAGTTTTATGAACACTTAAGAGTTCAAGTGCCTTGGTACACCTGGATGGCTCAGTTGTTAAGTGTCTGCCTTTGGCTCAGGTCATGATCCCAGGGTCCTGGGATTGAACCCGGCACTGGGCTCCCTGCCGGGAGCCGGCTTTTCCCTCTCCCCCTGACCCTGCTTGTACTATATTCCTTCTTTGTCAAATAAACAAAATCTTAAAAAAAAAAAAAAAAAGTGAGAGCCCCACACCTGAGAACTGGAGATACCCTGCAGCCACCCCCATACTCAGTGAGCACACATCACGTACAGGCCCCAAGAACTCCGGGAGGTGAGAGACAGGGGACAGACAATCTGCTTAGAGAACAGGCTGCCGCACCAGCTACTAGGATGCTCTTGGCCCAATCCGTAACATTTCTCAGCAAAGAAAGGTTCTGCATGCCTGCGGCAGGCCTGTGACGGACTGGAGGGGCTCCTCTGGGACGGGGCCAGCCCACCTGCAGTCTCTTCTTTTGTGGGAGAGCTCAGAGTGAGCCTTCCAGTCTTTTGCCCCAGGAGCCTCTTGAGGTAACCCCCAAACACAGCACCTGCCACACCTCCGGGAAGGTTCATGTGGCAGGGGAGGGGCAGGGTTCCAGGGTCCTCCTTCGGCCCCAGCTCTGCAATGACACCAGGTGTGAGGGGTGAGGAGTCGGGAAAGCTCCATGCTGCACTGAGACTTGGCCTCTGTTCTAAGAGGCGGCGGCAGCCAAGGTGATGCGTCAGCTGAGTCCTCCCCGAAGCCAGGGAGGCAGCGCTGCTGCCAGCTGGCTAGCTAGGGGCGGGTGAGGCGCAGGGGGGATCAGAACAAACTTGCCCTGATTTCTTGGGATTTCAAAGCTTTGCATTAATTCTTGGAACAAGCCTAAGGGGTTCCCAGGACTGATATCGCAAACTAACCAAAATGAGAACTGTTGAAACCTCACTTGAGGGAACTCAGCAATGGAGACCCTGTTGAAAGTCAAGTGCAGGGGGTCAAGATCAAAGAGCAGGAGCGAGAAGGAAAAGGCAGGGTGGGGAGGAGGGAGGCAGCCGTAGCAGCAGCCTTGGCAGGAGGGCTGCTGAATAGGCTGAGGCTCTGGGAAGCACTAAAGCCACTGGAGTCACAGGGCGTCAGGTGCTGAGACCCACGACGACCACCACTTCCAAACAGCCATGGTCCCCAGAGGAAAGGAAAGCACCTGGTGCAGGAGGAGGTGTGCAGGGAAGGGAGGAGGGTCTGCAGCACACATGGCATGGCCTTGGGCAGCCCCGCCAGGGTGAACCGCCCCTAAGGAACCTTCACTTGGCAGCAGCTGGAAGCTGACACTCGGGGCTCATGCATCGGCTTCACCTCCACTGGTTCCTGAGCAATTCTGATTACTTTCATGGAATGAAACAGGTTTCCAGGAACAGCGCACCACTCTTCACGGGGGGGGGGGGGGGGC
>PITA01015345.1:0-50658 GCA_004023965.1 Spilogale gracilis
GAGCTTTTTTAAAAAAAAATCATTCAAACACTCAAAGATGATTTTAAAATCTTTAAATGGCTTTTACCAGATTTGTATTTCTCAGCGGGTTTCTACTTATGGTAAATTTGCTTAGATTATGCCCTTTTGTCATATCCTCAGTAAATGTTAAATCAATGCAAAATGGGTGGATTTGTATTTCTAAAAAAAACCTCTTTCACAGGAAGAAGAATTAAGGAAGAGTGGGGAAGCCAAATATGCCCACTTGAGTGATGAACTTCATGTATTAATTGAAGTGTTTGCTCCACCTGGGGAAGCTTATTCACGAATGAGTCATGCATTGGAAGAGATTAAAAAATTCCTGGTTCCCGTAAGTGTCTTTCATTTTTCACAAAGATGTTTCTCATAACATTTCTTTTAAGTATGCCTTTGATCTTCACTGACTTTTTAGACAGAGAGCATATTGCCAACTAATTATTTGTGGAGCTGATACAACATCCGTATTGATACATTTGTGGAGATCGAATACAACAAACAATTAGCGCAAGACCTGGCATGTTGCCACGTAACCAAAGTCTGACAGTGTCCTCTGTATATCACCAGTTCACAGTCAGGAAGGATAAGACAACTGGCACAGAAACACAAATATAGAATTGAAGTTGTGTGCATTTCTTTTGTGTCTTAATCACTTGGTAGTTGACATGTATTCTTGGTAATTTTTAATTACTAGAAAAAGCATTTGCAGGTACAAAGGGAGAGGAAAGAGATTAGATATGTAATATTTGCAACAAGACAATGATGTTACTTGAAAATATCAAATGTACTGTTAGGTGACATTTTGCCAGGTGCTGGCTCATTATAAAACATAATGTAAGATAATCATATTAATAGAGCCAGACATTTGTTGACATCAAACAAAAATTGGAAAAAATAAACTCATTGCACTCTGAGATAACAGAGAGTATTCATTTAGTAAGGCAGCAAATTCAGCATTGCATATTGGATAGAATTCTCTACTGATTTTCTAAGAAATAGAGGAAGGTTAAATGAATGAAGCTTTTATAAAGGTTGACAATTTAGCATTCTAGGAAGAGGTCATTCAAAGAGAAATCTTGGCATTGGGGCTTAGAGCTGGGAATAAGATAATTGGAAGAGAATGCTGAGTACAGTTCTCTGGAGTACCTGAGCAGAAGTCTTCCGCAGAGGAGAAAGAGAGTAGCTAAGATTAATCTGTTCAATGAAGAAACATTGTAGATTTCTAGAGTAAGCAGTAAACTCAGAAGCAATGGTGGGTAAGAGTCGTTGATTGGTAGTGATTTTGAGAATGGGAAAATAATAAAAAAAAAATTCAGAATGTAAAAGCATCAAAATCTAGCCATATATTGGATTTATATGCCCATTTAAAAAATTTCTGTCAGGACAAAGTTGTAGAACAATCCCATAGCACCCTGATTATTCCCTAATTTTATATGCACACAGAATTTCTGCACAATTTATTTTCTGGTGCTTATCAGAACACGTTGCTAACCAGATCTAATATTTCATAAGCATGAGGATGTTATGTTCTTTCTTCCTTTTGCCTCCAAACTAAATGCTTAGTGCTGTTGGGTAAGTAGTTTTACTATATTTAGCTTAGATCAGACCTCTAGTGATACAGGTGGTGTAGAAAAAGGATAGGACTATCTACATTACTAATTCATTTCATGCCTGTAGACAAATAATTTAAATTCTCAGAATTTCAGCTTCTTCATCTTTAAAAAGAAGATAATTATAACTGACCTCTGTCAGTTATTGTGAATATTAAATAGGGTAATGTGTATGAAAGGACATAGAAAATTATCAAGCACCACTTAAATGGATGCTTTTAATCTATTTTATTGTTATAGTAGATAGAATCTTGGAATGACTTTTTGAGGTTAAATAGGTAAGATGAAACAGTATTCCATTGTTATATATATATATATATATATATTGGATCTAAGTTGTGGGGCTAGGTTAACCCTGTTTTATTATAAATGCCACAAATACATCTTCCCTATTTCTAGACCTTGTGATATGTGTAATCATTTCATTTATAACTTCTGCACTGAAATATAGACTCCATGAGGGCAGGGCTGGCAATGTCTCTCTTGTATCCCCATCATTTAGGATCGTACATGGCAAAATAATTATTTGTTTGAGACTCTGACTGATGGAATGGCTGATTAATAGATAGCAAGAGTGATACAGAGATATAAAATAGCTAAATGGGTCAAGTTGGAGGGAAAGTACCCCACAGTTAAGATGCTTTATATATACACATTGGATGAGGAACAAACATCTCACATTGGCCAATATGACCTGTTCCTGCCTATCTCTGGGATTTTCTGTCTGCCTGACCGACTGCTCACTCTCTACACTCCAAACATGCAGGCTTCTGTTCATCCCACACTCCAGGCTTCCCAGGCTCACTCTTCAGTAAGTGCCTTTGAAGACTTTTCTCCAAAATACTTACACAGCTGTCATTCAGGTTACAGCTCATGTTAGCCATGCAGGAAATTCTTCCCTGACCACACCATCCAAAGTAAACTCCCTACATTTGTACAATCCTATTATATTAGCTAATATATCACTGGCCCCTTAATTAACATTGCAGTTTATTGTCTTATCATGCTTTGGCCCTCATCACTTACTTAATTTTCTTTATAGCTTTTATAACCTGTTCTATATCTACACACACACGCGTGCGCACACACACAGAATTTCTGCACAATTTATTTGTTTATTTGTTTATTGTTGCTTATTTGTTTATTGTTGGTTTTCCTGATAAAATATAAATGTCATGAGGGTGGGGATTATTGTCTAGTTTAACTGCTTTATTCCCTGTTTTGAACTATGCCAGACACATCAGAACACTTAATAAATATTTTTTGTATGGATGAATAAATGATTGAATGAATAAGCTTTTGTTCTCTTTTTAAGATTATTTTTTAAGGATTTATTTTTTGTGGTGAGAGAGGGAACATGCCAGTGCAGGGAGGGGCAGGAGAAAGGGGGAAAGAGAGAAGTCTTCCCGCTGAGCATGGAGCCCAATGCGGGGCTTGAACATCACAACCCTGAGATCACAACCTAAGCCAGAATAGAGAGTCGGACTCTTAACCAACTCACCACCCAGACGCACCTGAATAAGCTTTTTGAAAAATAAATAGGGGCACCTAGGTGGCACAGTCAGTTAAACCTCTGACTCTTAGTTTCAGCTCATGTTGTGATTGTGGGGTTGTGAGACCAAGCCCTGTGTTGGGCTCAGCATGGAGTCTGCTTAAGATTCTCTCTTCCTCGCCCTCTGTCCCTCCCCACCCACCCCCCACCCCCCAACTCATGCTTTCACTCTTTCTCAGTAAATAAATAAATAGATAACTAAATGAATAAGTATTCTGATATCTCTCAATGTTGTATCAGCTGATTTTACAATCGGTAGATGTCCTATCTGATAAAATTTCCCCATTTGCCTTGCTTGCCTCAGGACCAAGCAAAGGATGGCAACTGTCTACTTCAACTTTGACTAGAACCACAGGGAGCTAACATGAACTGCCAGTTCTTCTTTTATTATAAAAAAAATTACTTGGTGATCCAGGTTTCTTTTGAATTCAATATTAAAGTCTACAGAAGTGCTAACATATCAGGACATTAAAATTTACAAATATAATAGGTGAAGAGTTATAGCCAGTAAGACGCTAGAACGATACAGAAATCTAATGTAGAATAGACTACTGTCTAATTCCTCTACAAAATGGAGTATCTCTCCATGGTCAGAGTTTTTATCCAGCATTTATCCAACGTGCCCTACATCTGGAGGTTGTAGTTGTTCAAGACTGTCGAATTTGAAACATGCAACTTGTCAAGAAATGTTTGAATGCTGTAAGCTGTTGGGAAGCAACACAGTTTTAGTACTTTAAATGAATTGTTAAGGGCAAAAGAATTATTATTACCTAGAGAGAAAATGTCTGACTTGCTGGTCTCCATCCAGTTACTACAGTCTTATCAAAACAAGCAGAGTGGCACGTCAGTAAAACATCAATACATTGAACTCTCCTAATTTAAATCTCTGATACTTTGAGCAGATACTCTATTAAAGTCTTCATTTATTGCTAATTTGTCTTATAAATACAGAATAAACATGTCAAATCATTTGACCATTTGACAAATAGTGACAAAAAGGATATAAAATCCTAAATTAAAATATGTTTCAGAAATGTTAATGCATTTCTATGTCTTTTATCATCTGTAAAGGAGTAAACAAATGTCATTGTTATCAGTATTATATTTTATAATACACCTTTCTCTTATAGTTCAAGCACTAAGACTGCACATATGGTTGTACAAGTTGCCCCTTGCACAATGCTAGGGGACAATTATTTACATTGTAGTTTTGAATGAGATGCCCTGGGATCCCTGAGTACAAACCTTAGTTTTCCAAAACTTAGTCAACAGATTACTTTAAAATAATGACACTGTATTTCATATTCCTACTGGCTAACTCTCACCTTCAATTAGGTTAGTTAGTAAGTTTTACTAATGCTTAATAATTAGCTCATGATTGAAGCATAATACTTTATCTCAGAATTTATGAGGATCTAGCAAAATTCTGCTCATTGAATGTGAGTTTATTAATTATTTCATAGAAAAGATGAAAGGATGGGTTTCCACACAACCAGGAAATTAGGTTTAGGTCACAGAGAACAAACAGATAACTTTGTTACTGGCTCAAAAGTTGGTTGTTGACAGAATTCATAGATCACAATCCTCATTTCTACCATGCCCTGGCATGGCCCCAGAATCTTTCTCAGCACAGTATACTACACAGCACTAGAATATTATCAGAGTTGATAGAATTTGAAAAGTATTTGTCATACCTGGGATAAGTCCCTAATGATCACAGCTAGAGGATTTATCACTTAAAGGAAAGTCATTATATATATACATATATATGTAATATTCAACATAGAATATAGTATCTTGTATGTTAGTAAGAGAATACCATATATTAACACAGTTCAACACAGAAAAAAGATGCATCATACCAGGTTATTTCTTTCCCACATCAGATTGGATATGCGTCTTGGTGACTGGTGATTCTTGAAATGGGACAATTAGGGCATATTATATCATTTCAGATTTGAGATTAGAAACCTGTGTAGGAAACCTCTCAGGAGTGTGACTATGGAAGAAAAGTAAATGCTTTTCCTCTTTAGACTAAAAGCAAAGAGAGGACATTCTTGCCTTCTCTTCCTCAAAGACTATAATCCTAGCTCTGAAATGGGAAAATGACACTGATCGTTATTAGCAATCATACAGGGAAGTAGATACAAGGAAAATAGAAAAGAAGAGCAGAGTATTTTCAGTCTAGGAGCTGGAATGTCTAGACTTTCATGCACTAAAAAAATTTTATAAAGTTTTGAAAGATTATAAATATAAGAACATATCCCTGAAATCCATGTTATAATTTGATAAAAAGTAAAAATTTGGTCAGAGTCTTTTATGCAAGTGAATATGTAAGGAAAACAATGTATTAAATAAAAACCCGCCAGGCAGCAAAAATAACTATAATTGGCAAGACGTACAGACAAGGTGGAGAAAATGTAGATACAGTCTAGGGGGCTGGTGGCAGCAGTATGGACCGCAACAACATCCTACAGGCAAGATAATGATCAGCAACAGAATAAAAAAGAAAGTCCAATGCAGAGAGGGAAACAGAATCCATAACCTGGATGTCATTCCCACACTGCTGTGGTTGTTGTTAAATGTTGTCAAGAGTTTCCTCAGATTGCTCTCTTCAAAACAATTGATTCTCTTTTCTTTCTCATAATTAACCATATTCTAATGATGTGGTAACTAATAGCACTAAGCACAAAGCCACATGTATTTATGTAATTATTACTTGCTCAGAAATGCTTCCTGTATTGTTGTACTACTAGGATAATATTCTGGTTGTATTTGGAGGCATTTATAATCAATTAACATTGAGTGTTTCTTCTTATCTGATAATTTGTAATAGATAATACAGACCTATGACTTAAGAAATAATTACAATTATTACTTATTCTTAGAACAGAACTAATGATTACTATCATGTAATTAATTAGAATAACATTAATTATAATAATATGTCACTAATTAGAATACAGCTGTAATAATATAATTTATTGTTATTATTGTTGTTGAGATGCAAGGCCACTTTAGTATTGCTAATTGACTGTCATAACCTAGAAAGCAGATAAAAAGAAAAGTTGATAACTATTTGAGTTCGATTTTCTACAAACCCTAACACAAGTATCTTCTTACTCCTACCAGTACAAATAATCAAATGTTCACTTTATGAATCTAGGACCAGGAAAGTGATCATCTCCTTTCTGTCTTAAGAAATAATTTATCACTAATGATTTCTGGTCTCATTTGATGTCAGGGATATGAATTCTCCAAGGCTACTCTTTTCAGGAGTTTTTATTGCTTTTTAGATGCCCAGTGTCATTCTCCTGTTTCTTTCACCATCTGGATTTCATCTTGATGATTTACTTCTTCCTCCATTAACTGGCATTAAATCACAAGAACTGCTTTTGCAATTCCAAATGTAGTCATTATCATGAAGGCTTAGCAACATTCCTAACATTATCTGTTTCTAAAGATCTGTGATTCTTAGGGGTGCCTGGGTGGCTCAGTCCTTAAGCATCTGCCTTTGGCTCAGGTTATGATCTTGGAGTCCTGGGATCCAGTGCCAGGATCGAGCCCCACATGGGGCTCCCTTCTAGGCGGGAAGCCTACTTCTCTCTCTCTCATTCCCCCTGCTTGTGTTCCCCCTCTAGCTGTGTTTCTCTCTGTCAAATAAATAAATAAAATCTTAAAAAAAACAAAACAAAACAAAACTGTCATTCCTAAGGATATAGGTTTGGTCTTTGAGGCAAAAATCTTCACCTCCTGGAGCACGTTACTGGCTTAGTTAGTGGAGTATACAGTCCTTGAGTGTGTGCAATTGTGGTTTCAAGCTCCATGTTGGGTGAAGAGGTTACTTAAAAAGTAAAAATATCTTTTAAAAAAATCTTCATCTCTTAATGTCTTCTGATTCCAGTATAAGGGAATTTGTAGAGGATCAAATAGAAATTTTATATTGTATTTGGTACGCTTACTGATTGCTGATCTTGCACTTGTATACAGGTACATAACAAGCATATGCCAACACTGACCTGAAAATACTTTTATAATTGGAAGCAACTTAAGAAGACTCATGATTATTGAAGAATTTGGTACAAAAAAAAAAAATGAATCACAGCAGAAAAGTAGCTCAGTAATCAGAATCTGTTAAATGTGTGATTTTAACTGAGTCAATAATTTAAGTAAGTAGTATCAGTGGTCTAACTAATGGAAGGCAAAAGATTTGTTCATATTCAGTTCAACAAATAATTCTGAACATCAAATATATGCTAGGTATGATTCTAGGAATTTGTGTTACTTCAGTCACTGCCTGTGTAGAATTTAATAACCAGAAAATTATCTTCAAGACTTAAAAGATAAATATTATGGAGACATATTTAAGAGATAATGGGAAATGGGAGACTGGATTAGCTAATGAGGACAATATGGACAATAGTCATGATGGACCAGGAAATTTTGATCAAATACAAAGTGTTAATTCTAGAGTCAAGAAAAAATCTGTTTCCTAGGAGGGGTTCAACACAGCAGTGTAGGAAGATCCTGAGCTCGCATCCTCCTATGGACACAACAAATTTACCACCACATATGGAGTAATTTCCTCAGAAAAAAATCTGAAACCTGGATGACTGAAACCTTCACAGCAAAGAAGAAAAGGACTGTGCCAAGATAGAAGAGGCAGAGGCAATCATCAACAAAATATTAGCAAACCATGGTCTTCCCAGGAAACCTCCCCACTGCCCCTGGCCTAGGCACAGCAATCCACAGTTAGGAGAAATCACAAAAATGCAAATATTTTCCCCGAGAAGGGTGGGGTCTATGCTCCACATCAAGTACCCCACTCCTAGATTCTGATCAGGAGAGATGAGCCCCCCAAGAAGCCTGGCTTTGAAAAACAACAGGGATTATATCCAAGAAAGCCACAGAACTATAGGAAATGGGAGAACCCACTTTTAAAGGGCTTGCATATAGACTAACTCATTCCACGACTTAGCATAAAAACACCAGTTGGATAAGCACTTGGACCATGTGTGAAGGAGACCCACTTACTAATTTGGGGTGTCTGCTGGAGAAGCAGGAACTTGTTGGGATTCTGTCTGGGACAGAGACACCAACATAGCCATTCTTGTGATCTTATTCTGACTTGCTAATACTGGCACTGTCAGGCACTATTTTGGAACTTTCCTCTAGGCTGTTAGTGCTAGAGACATGGTTCTTTGAAAAGATAAACAAAACTGGCAAACCTTTAGTTAGACTCACTAAGTCATTAAGAAAAATAGAGAGGACCCAAGTAAATAAAATCAGCAGTGAAAGAGGAAAGGTACCACTCATATCACAGAAATACAAAGGATCATAAGAAACTACTATAATTATATGCCAACAGATCAGATAAGAAATGAATAAATTCCTAGAAACACACCATCTTTCAAGACTGAATCATGAAGAAATTAAAAAAAAAAAAATGAGTAGGCCAGTTTCCAATAAGGAAGCTGAACCAATTATCAAAAACTTAACAAACAAAAGTCCAAGATCAGACAATTGCACTGGTGAATTCTACACAACAGTCAAAGATTTAATACTTATCCTTCTTAAATTCATTCAAAAAGTTGAAGAGGAAAGAATGTCTCAAAATCCATTTTATAAGGTCAACATGATTTTGATACCAAAACTAAACAAGGGCACAGCAAAAGAAGAAAATTAGAGGTCAGTATCCCTGATGAACATACATGTGAAAATCCTAAACAAAATATTAGCAAACCAAATTCAGTAATACATTAAAAGGATCATACACCATGATCAAATGGGATTTATTCTAGGGGTGCAAGGATGGTTCAGCATTTGTAAATCAGTCAGCATGATATACCAGATTAACAACAACAACAAAAAGGATAAAAATCATATGACAATCTTAATAGGTGCAGAAAGAGCATTTACAAAATCTAAAATCCATTTATGTTAACAAAGTGGATATAGAGGAAAAGTACCTAAACATATAATATAGTCCATATATGACAAACTCACAGCTAACATACACTCAATGGTAAAAAACTAAAAGATTTTCCTCTAAGATTAGGAACAAGACAAGGATACCCACTCTTGCCACTTTTATTCTACATAGTATTGGAAGCTGTAGCTATAGGAATAAGACAAGAAAGTGAAATAAAAACTATCCAAAACAGAAAGGAAAGGTAAAACTGGTACTATTTGCAAATGACATGGTACCATATATAGAATATCTTAAAGTCTTCATAAAAAAAAAAGTTTTAGAACTAATAAGTGAATTCAGTAAAATTGCAGGATACAAAATCAATATACAGAAATCTGTGGCACCTCTTCACCCTAGAACAAACTAACAGAAATAGAAATTAAGAAAGCAATCCCATTGACAGTTGCATTATAAAGAATAAATCCTAGAATAAATTTAACCAAGGAGATAAAAGACCATAAGACACAGATGAAATAAAATGAAGACACAATAAATGTAAAGATATCTGTGCTCACAGATTGGAAGAATTAATCTTGTTAAAATGTTCATTCTACCTAAAGCAATCTACAAATTCAGTGCAATCCCTGTCAAAATTCCAGTTGCATTTTTCAGAGAAGTAGAAAGAAGAATTCTAAAATTTGTATGGAACCACATAAGATTCCAGTACATAAAGCAGTCTTGAGAAAGAAGACTAAAGCTAGAGGTATCACACACCCCCTGATACTAAAAGAAGGTGTCATATTCCCTAGACTACAGAGCTATAATAATCAAAGCAGTATGGTATTGGCATAAAAATGAATAGATCAGTGAAATAGAATTAAAAGCCCTGAAGAAAACCCACAAATATATGGACAATCAATTTACAACAAAGGAGCCAAGAACATCTAATGGTGAAAGGATAATCTCTTCAACAAATGGTGCTGGGAAAACGGGACAGTCACATGCAAAAGAGTGAAACTAGGTCACTGTCTGACACCATATGCAAAAATTAACTTGAAGTGTATTAAAGACTGAATATAAGACCTGCATACCTAAAATTCCTAGAAGGAAAAATATATGAGAAGCTTCTTGGTATCAGTTTATGCAATGTGGATCTGACTCCAAAGGCAAGGCAAGTAGATATAAGAGTAAATGAATGGCACTACTTCAAACTAAAAAAAAAACTTATGCATAGAAAAGGAAACCATCATCAAAATAAAAAGACAACCTATTAAATACCTGCAAACCATACATCTGATAAGGAACTAATCTCCAAAGTATAAAAGGAACTCATATAGCTAACAACAACAACAACATTAAAAACCCAAACAATCTTATTAAAAAACGGACAGATGATCTGAACAGACATTTTTCCAAAGAAGACATACTGGTGGCCAGCTGGCACATTAAAAGATGTCCAGCATCACTAATTCTTAGAAAATTTCAAATCAAAACCATAATGAGATATAACCTCACACCTGTTAAAATGATGATTATCAAACAGATAAGAAATAACAAGTGCTAGAAAGAATGTCGAGAAGGTGGTGCCTGGGTGGCTCAGTTGGTTAAGTGACTGCCTTCGGCTCAGGTCATGATCCCAGAGACCTGGGATCGAGCCCCACATCGGGCTCCCTGCTCCGTGGGAAGCCTGCTTCTCCCTTTCTCACTCCCCCTCCTTGTGTTCCCTCTCTAGCTGTGTTTCTCTCTGTCAAATAAATAAAAATCTTTAAAAAAAAAAAAAAAAAGAATGTGGAGAAGAGCAAACCCTTATACACTGTTAGTGGGAATGCAAATTGGTGCAGCCCCTGTGGAAATAAGCATGGAGATGTCTCAAAATATTAAGAGATCTACCATATGATCCGATTACTCCACTTCTGAGTGTTTATCTAAAGAATATGAAAATACTAATTGAAAAGATATATCCATCCCTATGTTTATTGCAGCATTATTTACAATACCCAAGGCATGGAAACAACTTAAGTATTCATCCCTGGATGAATGGATATAGAGAATGTGTTATAGGTATATATAATGGAATATTATTCAGCCATAAAGAAGAATAAAATCTTGCTTTTTTGCAAAACCATGGATGCATATACCCCTAAAGGGTATAATGCTAAGTGAAGTAAGTCAGCTGGAGAAAGACAAATACCATAGGATTCCACTCACGTGTGAAATCTAGAAAATAAAACAAATGAACAAATAAAATAATGCAAAAACTGACAGAACAGATTGACTATTAGCAGAGTGGAAGGATGTTGTGAGGTGCGCAAATTGCATGAAGGAAAGAGGTCAGTTGTATGGTGACGGATGGTAATTACATCTTTGGTGGTGATCCTTATGTAGCATAAACAATGTTGTACACCTGAAATCTACATAATGTTATATGCCAGTTTTATCTCAATTTAAAAAGAAAAAAAAGAAAAGAAAAATCAGTTACTGACAAGGTACACCATCATACAGACAAGACTCAGTTATTCAATGAGACAGAGGGTTCACAAGATGGAGTTAGGACAGGGGATGGAGCTGAGGGGGCTATGGAGAAAGAGAGAGAGTGTGGTGATTAGTTCCTTGAAGGTGTTGATGATCCACAGGTAAAGAGTCTATTTCATAATGAATATCTTTTTAAAAAATACAAGAAAAACAT
Source organism: Spilogale gracilis (assembly GCA_004023965.1). NCBI lineage: Eukaryota > Metazoa > Chordata > Mammalia > Carnivora > Mephitidae > Spilogale > Spilogale gracilis. The sequence continues at coordinate 11,775 of PITA01015345.1, forward strand.
AGGGAATAGCATATTCTAAAACAGATTATTTTTGCAAGATTATGTATTCCTGAAATACATCCTCAACTTTTCTTCTAGCAATTAGATTTTACTTTTCAAACAACTTATTTTGCAGCTACGTAAGATACAATATAAGCTTATTTTGAAATGCTCTTCTTTGATTAACTGATCTCATTTTACTTTCAGCAAGCTGCAATGGGAAGTATATTGATTCCTGTTGACAGTATTCAAACTAGATACCCAGGGAACTTGGAAGAATCCCTGTTCTTCTAAGAAATTTACCTTCTATCTCATCTCTAATCTCTTTTCTCGTCCCAGTCTCTGTTGCACCTAGACTCTCCATGCAGTGTATGTAAGGATGCATATACAGGTGACCCTTCTACAATGTGGGAGTATGGGCATCAACCCCACCCTGTGTAGTTGAAATTCTGTGTATACTTTATAACTCCCTCACAACTCAATTACTAACAGCCTACTACTATTGAAAAGAAGCCTTACTGATAAGATAAGATAGTCAATTAACATCTATTTGTACCTTTTGTGTATTATATACTGTATTTATAATACAGTAAGCTAGAGAAGAGAAAAAGTTAAGAAAATCATAAAGAAGAAAAAATAAATTTACTGTGTCAAAAATGCATATTTAAGTGGGTTCAAACCCATGTTGTTCAAGGGTCACCTCTATTATAATTCCTTAAAACACAAATAGAAGTGGCTTACTAGATGGTCTGTCTTCCATATGGTATATATAAGAATTGGTTTTACTTTTCTGAAATCACTGCCGTTCTCCCTTTCTTATTCATTACCAACAGTTTGAGCAAATCACATAGTTTTCCACTCATCCTCCTGTGAAAAGATTCTTAATTTACACAGTTCAGTTTTTAAGTCCAGTTAGTTCCAGCTTATGATTTCAATTTCAAATCCAATTCAAACCTCCACTCCTCCCTATATTTATAGTTTGGGGAGTAGCAGTGGGGACGGAGGCATGGTCTGCTCATCTGTCTCCTCCCACTTTTTTCCACATGCCAGCTTCTAGTGCTTCCAGAACTTTGTGAATGGTCTTGGCAGGTGAGATAGGAGGTGATAAGAAATTAGAGAAAGGTGAGTTATAAAACTGGTCCTGTAGGGGCACCTGGGTGACTCAGTTGGTTAAGTGATTGCCTTCGGCTAGGGTCATGATCCCAGAGACCCGGGATTGAGTCCCACATCAGGCTCCCTGTTTGGCGGGAAGCCTGCTTCTCCCTCTCTCACTCCCCCTGCTTTTGTTCCCTCTCTGGCTGTGTTTCTCTCTGTCAAATAAATAAAATATTTTTTAAAAATTTTAAAAAAATGGTCCTGTGGTAGTCTGGTTAGTTTGGTTGGTTTGAAACTTATTTCAGTTATTTTCCTCAGATGGGATTTATGGATAATAGACTAGAGGAATTCTTCCTGTTCCTCAAATAGCTTGCTTTCTGCCTTTTGCCTGAGTGATATCTGGGAGGAGCTCAGTGTTTTCATGTGCCTTCCTTTCTTTCAGTGGTGTCTCCCCTCCGCCCCATCCCGTGGTGTCTTAATGCTACTGTACCATCTATTTGCTTCTAGTGGTTCAGGTGGGCTTTGTCCTGCGTACCTAATTTCTCCTTTCTCTCTGAGAGCTTGAAGGATTTTTTTTACCTTATCCTTGGAGTTGAAGAATTATACCAGAATATGCTGAGGTTGGGCCCTTTTCTTATCAACCAGTCTGGAAATCAGTAAGCTCTTTCAATTGGCAGTAGCATTAGGTCTTCCTTTCAGGTAAATTATCTCCCTATTATTTGTATATTTTCTTTTCTCTCTCTATTTTTTTCTTCTTTTGAAACTCCTATCGCTTATGGCAAGTCTCCTGAATTTTTATTTCTCCAGTTATCTTTTACTATCAATTTGCTTCCTCTTATCATTTTGCTCCTGCATCCCAGAGATATCTCCTACCTGGTCTTCTAAGCTACAAATTCAGGATTTAGCAGTGACGATGCTATCTTCCAATCCCTTGAATTGTTTATACTGAATCATATAGATACCATGTTTACTTTTTCGTTGTTTTCCTTCTTCAGAAAATACTATAACTGTATTGTCTTAGACATTTTTTCTGTTTTTCTGTTTAGATTTATTTCTATCTTCTCTAGCAGCTTTATTTCACTTGGCAGGTTTTCTGACTTTTCTTGCTCTCTCCCTCTCCAGATGCTCTTTCCAATTTTTTTTCTTTCTTTCTATTTTGATTAGGTCTGTTTTTTAGGTATATCTAGTAACACCAGTCCTCTAAAATTCAGGAAAGTAAGTCAATCTCCCCCACATGGACCAAAAATATAGAACTATAAGATGAAGTACAGATCTTTGCAAGCCAAACTTTCAATATTCACTCTACCATTACCATTCTGGGGTTTTCTAGCCCTAGATTTCATGTACTTATACACACACAATAAAGGCTTATAACAGGTGCCTGGGTAGCTCAGTGGGTTAAAGCCTCTGCCTTCGGCTCAGGTCATGATCTCAGGGTCCTGGGATCGAGGCCCGTGTCGGGCTCTCTGCTTGGTAGGGAGCCTGCTTCCTCCTCTTTCTCTCTGTCTGCTTGTGATCTCTCTCTGTCTAATATTCGGCTCAGGTCATGATCCTGGAGACCTGGGATCGAGCCCCACATCGGGCTCCCTGCTCGGTGGGAAGCCTGCTTCTCCCTCTCACTCCCCCTGCTTGTGTTCCCTCTCTGGCTGTGTTTCTCTCTGTCAGATAAATAAAATCTTTTAAAAAAAAATCTTTAAAAAAAAATAAAATAAAGGACTATACCAGTTAATTCTCTTAGCTAGGTCTCTCCGAGAACTCAAAGCCATGAACTTCTGAGGGTCTCAGTTTTTATTTTAGCCAAAATGTGCTAGTGTGTTACAGTTGGTAAAGAAAGAGAAAGCCGCATTGAGGCCACCATCTTGCCAGGATTACTTTGGTCTTCCACAATTAGTTTAATGAGTTCTCTTTATATTCAATCTATGGAAGAAAGTATCTCAAGAAACTATAGGTGCCAGAGTTTTTAAGTTTGAAATCTGCATATCATGTGACACTTTGAAGATAAGTATTTTATTTCATAATGCATCAGAAATTATATGTATTTAAAAAATAATAAAATATAATATTCCACAAGAGAAAAAATAATATTCTATGAACATGTATCCCTGAAAAGTCTAGATATACAGTTGCTTCCATATGTTTTATACAGATGTTAAGTTAATGTGTACAAATAGCAGTGAAGGCCTTGCCTTAAAGGCAGAAATATTAAGATAAACCTACTGGGAATTCAGGGTATTCACGTAAGTGGTAAATGTGTCAGTAACAATTCCTATAATACCCAGTTTTGAGTGTAATATTAATTTTACTATATTTTTCTATTGAAAAATTAAAATGCTAATAGCCTATTTCTACTGTTTTTGTATATCTTTTGCCTGAGATTTTTCTGTAGGGAAGAGATAATAACATTTGTTTAGAATCTATGACTTTCCAGGCAGTCTGGTGGGTAGCTTATCCACATTACCTTTTGTTATCCTCATGACAAGCCAATGGATGTAAGTGCTTATTGTATAGATTAGGAGGTTGAGACTAAGCAACATGGCGTAGCTACATAAATAGCATGAGTAGCCTGGCATCGTGAAGCTTATCTGACTTTGAAGCCCTAGTTTTCTCACAGCAGTGTATCATTTTCCACATTAGGCAATAAAAGAATGGAATGTCTAAGATTGGATCCAGTTAAACATTTGTATTTAGTTACAAATGTTGATAAGTGACAAACCAGATATGAGTAAAAACATAGAAAATGCCATCTTTATATAGCTCCATTTGGTTTTTACCATTGGATGTTTTGGGTTCTAATTCTGTATGTGTGTCTGTATATAAGTGTTAAAATAATCCCTTATGGTATTTCTATGTATAGACCCAATCAGTTGTTATCAGTTTCAATTAACTGTGGAAATTTGTTCCTTTTCAGGGCAAACTTCTTTTAAGATTCTTAAAAACCTGCTTACTCTTAGATTGTTGCCATTTTCCAGATGCCCCTTGTTTCTTCACTTTCTTCTGAAGTTTACAGTTTTAGGGTTTGGCTGCTATAATATGGAACTCTCCGTTACTCTATTATAACAAGAATGATAGAACCTTAGAATTTTAGAAGACTGTGTTGTTTTGACTCCATCTTTGATCCAGGAGTCCACATTCTCCAACCACTATTTATCTTTGTTTAGGTCAAAAGAAATTTTGAGCACACAGATTCTTGTAATAATTTTACCCAACCTCATTGGTCCTATTGCCCAGGGCACATTAAAGTTGGTAACAAACACCATCTGGTTTTAGCACTCTTCTACGAGATAAGTTATATTTTATCTTCTCTTCCCTTCTTCTTATTAATCTACTTTTCATCTGAAAAAGTTGAGAAGCTTTAGAAAGACGTTATAAGCAAGGGTAGATGTCAGAATCAGAGTGACATTCTTTTAAAAGTGAAAAAGGACCTCCTACAAATAGAATGTGGATAACCATTCTCCTTAAACCTATAAAAAGAAAGCTACAGGCAAGGTGAGGTTTCAGCTAAAATTAGTCCTCATACAAGGTATAGACATCATCTTATCCTAAACATATTTTAATTTTTTTTTTATTTAAATCCCAGTTAGTTGGGACGCCTCAGTGGCTCAGTTGGTTAAGCGACTGCCTTCAGCTCAGGTCATGATCCTGGAGACCTGGGATCGAGCCCCACATCGGGCTCCCTGCTTGGTGGGAAGCCTGCTTCTCCCTCTCTCACTCCCCCTGCTTCTTGTGTTCCTTCTCTAGCTGTGTTTCTCGCTGTCAAATAAATAAAATCTTAAAAAAAAAAAAATGAATCCCAGTTAGTTAACAATATTAGTTTCAGGTGTACAATATAGTGATTCAACAATTCCATACAACACCATCTGCTCACCACAGCAAGTGCCCTCTTTAATCCCCCTCACCTAACCCATCCCCCCTCACCTCTCCTCTGCTACCCACCAGTTTATTCTATATAGTTAAGGGTCTGTTTCTTGGTTTTCTTCTCCTTTTTACCCCTATGATCATTGCTTTGTTTCCTAAATTTCACATGACAGTGACAATGTCAACATTAGGTCCTATGTGCAAAGAATCGACTTTAAGTTCTATGAGCAAAAATAATCTTTTTTTCCCCCAAAAAATTCATCATTTAGATACCTTGTTACCCTGGAATTAAACCCAGCCCACTTTGTTACAGAAAACATTTTCTATGTTAAAGCTTTTATCCCCATGCCTATATAGACAACTTTTTTTTTAAATTGTAGATCTGGAAGGAATTTTAAGCTCAGGGCAGTTAATAAATTTCCAAGGCAATTTAAATTTTGATGGTTAGGAAAAAAATAATTGTGAATACTTCATTTTTGCCAATTCCCTAAAGCATTTTCAGACCTATGGGGTTCCAAAGAGGGTAGACTGAAAATTATTGGTATATACCAACTCTCATTTTACCAATGAGAATACTAAAGGCCAGCATGATTACCTGAGCTGTGCAAGGTCAGGCAGCAAAAGATGAATGGGTCAGATGCTTGCTTATCAGAATAATTATTAAAATATGAAGGCCCAACTGCTCAAGATTGCTCATGTTCTGTTAAGAGGATGAAATAAGTCATGCACAGATGATGGTTGTGTAGTTAGCATTAGGCTTCTCCATATTTGAAACATACTGTATGCTTGTCACATAGAGAACTCTGGACTTACTATCTTTCAGTAAGCATTTGCCAACATTATTTTTAGTGGCAGAGCAGGCAGTTTTCACTTCTTATAATTAGAAACTCATTAACTCAATAATATCTTCATAAGTCTGTTCTACTTGGGGACCTCCTTCCTTGCTTTCACTTTCTTATTTATATGGCACAAATGCATTATACCCTTGGTGAAAAGTACTTTGCTATTGTTTTAAACATAGAATTGTGACAGAGCTTTTATGGTAGGACTGGAAACATTAAAATAACATATTTTGAAATTATACGTTGCCAGACACTCTAAGGACTATTCTTTCATCTAACAGCAAGCTGATGCCCCCTTACGTTACAATGTGGTCATTCTCACAGTTGGTAGTAATGGTTAATAATGCAACATATTAAGATATATTTAGAAAGTAGACTGTAAAAGGAAAAAATAGAACTGACACAATAATGAATATATGGTATTGGTTATTCTCAGGAATAAGAGCAAAATATCATTTGAAATTACCACTATGGAACTTCAGGGTCCTCTTGCTTGGGTAACGAGGTTATAGGTTTAACCAATATTCCATACACTGTGGAGAGAATGGTTCTACTTTACTTAGACCATTTTGGTTAAAGTGAAAAATGATTCACTCAGATGAGATCTTATATGAGTGGAGGGAAAGGGTGTAATAATAAAATATTGTATATGTTTTTAATATTTATATTATATAATTATAATTATTATGTTATATAGTTCTACAAAACACATTTGGAGAGAGAGGGTCAGACAGACAGAGACAGACTAGGGGCAGAGTCTCATGAAAATCCTAAGAGCAGGAAAAATAGTAATATAAGACCTCACAAAGAACTGCATACTGGGTGCCCCAGACACAGGAGGTTCTCTGAGAAGTATCTTCAACATTAAAATGCTCCATCTGTCTGCATGTCTGTTCACTTCTCAACCTGTTCCCAGCTGCCTTCACTACCTGCCACTCTTCTCCTCTTCCTGTGCATTACAACTTCTACTCAGTCATGCCTTGTGACTCCTTCAAACTTTGTTTTGCCATAGTCCCAGTGCTGCCCTTTGTTTTCCTTCTTGTGTAGATCTGTGATTACAGACAGATTCAAGGTAAACAGCTTAGAAAATTGGCTTAAATATTAGAACTCTTCCAAATAAATGTAATCCTCTGTGTCAAATTTCATTGATACAGTGTTATATTAATTTCTTCACTTTTTTTCCTTCCTTTTGTCATTCCTTTCTTCCTTCATCTTTTGTTTTCTTGTCTCCACAGTGGAGACATTTGTCTATTTTTGGAGACATAGGGAAAGAAATCCTACTCTAGTCTAATAATTCAAACATTGCACAATATTATAACTGTAACTTCATATGTATTGCTACATTTGTATGACTTTAATAGAACTGACTAATTTTTTTTTAATTTTAAAAGAAAACAGCATGAATACTATTTTCCTTTTAAATGTATTCCAATTAAAATATATAATTTATTTTTGGTCTAGTAATAATTTATTTTATTTTTCATTGTTGCAAGATTCATTGTTTATGCCCCACGCCCAGTGCTCCATGCAATTGGTGCCCTCAATACTCACTGCTGGGCTCACCCATCCCCCGACCCCCTTCCCTTCCAAAACCATCAGTTCCTTTCTCAGAGTCCAAAGTCTCTCATGCTTCATCTCCCTCTCTGATTTACCCTGGTTCACATTTCCTTTCCCTTTCCTACTGTCCTCATGTTACTCCTTATGCTCCACAAGTAAGTGAAACCATATGATACTTGACTTTCTCTGCTTGGCTTATTTCACTCAGCATAATCTCCTCCAATCCCATCCACGTTGCTACAAAAGTTGGGTATTCATCCTTTCTGATGGAGGCTTAATATTCCATTGTATATATGGACCATATATTTTCTTTATCCTTTCATCTGTTGAAGGGCATCTTGGCTCTTTCCGGAGTTTGGTGATTGTGGCCACTGCTGCAATGAACACTGGGGTACATATGGCCCTTCTTTTCACTACATCTATATCATTAGGGTAAATACCCAGTAATGCAATTGCAGGGTCATAGGGTAGCTCTATTTTTAATTTTTTAAGGAATTTCTACACTTGCCAGAGGCCCGCTCTGGCTGAACCAGGGATCTCTGAAGGAAGGACAGTGTCAGCGAGAATGAGAGAGCCCCAAAGATTCCTTTCTGATCACCTGCCAGGCATCTCTGCCTTGCTGGATTTCAGTGTCTTTATTCATAGGCAACAAGTTATAGATGCTCATCAAGGAAATTTTTTTTTTTTACAGAGTGATTTTTGACTACACAGAGTATTTGTTAGAGAAAGATAGTGCTTTTGTGAAACATAGTGCTCTAATCATTGAAACATGTTTTTGCAGATGCACATATCTACAATTTAGAGTTAACTCTTTCAACCAAAACAAAGGACATGTTAATCAGTAAAGTTTTCTACAATTTTTTACATTTGGTGCCTAGACAATAAAGGATAGATTAAGGATATGGTGTTCTTTAAGCAGGTCTTACAGACAAGAAGGCAACTGAAAGGCTTAGATGAGCTATGTACAAAGCTTTAGGTACATTATTAATACAATGACCAAAAGTTAGTCTGTCTGGCATCAGGGAGAAAGATAACTTACTTTTCAAAGGTAAAAGCGCTTGCTCAAACCTCTTTTCCATGACCAGATGCGGAACTCTTTATTTATGGACCTTTGTGTGTGTGGCAATGTTCTTGTTAGTACAGTTCTATTTCTTATATTAAACCCTTTATTTAACCATTTAAGAGCCTTGACAATCTCCTCCACAGAGCTGCAGGAAATTTAAAGGGAAAGTACAAAAAGTACACTCTTAAGGACTGTAAGGGGATTCGGTTTGGTTTAGGCCGTCCGGAGGAGGCCCTGTTAAATAGTAATGTGCTTTTGCTTTTAGGATAAAGATCAGTTAGTAAAAAAGGAGATGCCAGTTTTGCACCTTTGGCAGGAGCGAGACTCGGTGTGTCCTTTCCTTGCTGTGACCAGGTCAGGTCTCTTGGGGTTATTTGATGACAGCAGGAGCTGTGCTTCTACTGCTGCCTTCTCACTGAGACTTGTGGAAGTCAGTGAGTTTTCCCATGAGGCAGGATCTGTGCTTCTGCTGCCATCTTCCCCACAGTGACTCTGTCAGCTTGGGAGACCCGGGCAGCTGACAACGCATACTGTTTTCTAAAGCGGCTGCACCAACTTGCATTCCCACCAACAGTGTAAGAGGGTTCCCCTTTCTCCACAGCCTCTCCAACACTTATTATTTCCTGTCCTATTAATTTTGGCCATTCTGACTGGTATAAGTTGGTATTTCAATGTGGTTTTGATTTGAATTTCCCTGATAGCTAATGACGATGAACATTTTTTCATGTGTCTGTTCACCATTTGTATGTCTTCCATGGAGAAGTGTCTGTTCATGTCTCCTGCCCATTTTTTGATGTGATCATCTTTTTTTTTGGTTGTTGAGTTTGAGGAGTTCTTTATAGATCTTGGATATCAGCACTTTGTCTGTAGTGTCGTTTGAGAATATCTTCTCCCATTCCTTGGATTGCCTCTTTGTTTTGTTGACTGTTTCCTTTGCTGTACAGAAGCTTTTTATTTTGATGAAGTCCCAAAAGTTCATTTTCACTTTTGTTTCCTTTACATTTGGAGATGTGTCTTGAAAGAAGTTGCTGTGGCCAATATCAAAATGTTTACTGGCTATGTTCTCCTCTAGGATTTTGATAGATTCCTGCCTCACATTGAGGTCTTTCATCCATTTTGAGTTTATCTTTGTATATGGTGTTAGAGAGCACCATTTACTAAAGAGACTGTCTTTTTTTCCACTGGATATTTTTTCCTGCTTTGTCGAAGATTATTTACCATAGAGTTGAGGGTCCACATCTGGATTCTCTACTGTGTTCCATTGGTCTATTTGTTTTTGTGCCAGAACCATGCTGTCTTGGTGATCACAGCTTTGTAATAAAGCTTGAAATTAGGTAACATGATGACGTCCCACCTTTGTCTTTCTTTTTCATTGTTTCCTTAGCAATTCGGGGTCTTATTGGTTCCATATACATTTTAGGATTGTTGGTTCCAACACTTTGAAAAATGTTGGTGGAATTTTGATCAGGATGGCATGGAAAGTATAGATCGCTCTGGGCTCTATAGACATTTTAACAATGTTTTTTCTTCTAATCCGTGAGCATGGAATGCTTTTCCATCTTTTTGTGTCTCCTTCAATTTTTTTCATGAGTGTTCTGTAATTCCTTGAGTACAGATCCTTAACTTCTTTGGTTAGGTTTATTCCAAGGTCTTATGGTTTTTGGTCCTATAGTATATGGAATTGATTTTCTGATTTCCCATTCTATATTTTCATTGTTAGTATATAAGAACGCAACTGATTTCTGTGCATTGATTTTTGTATCCTGCCACATTACTGAATTGTTGTATGAGTTCTAGTAGTTTGGGGGTAGAGTCTTTTGGGTTTTCCATATAAAGTATCATGTCATCTGCGAAGAGAGAGAGTTTGACTTCTTCTTTGCCAAGTTGAATACCTTTTTTTTTTATTGTTACTTAATTTTTTTTTCTAGTGTTCCAAGATTCATTCCCCATTCCCCACACCCAGTGCTCCATGCAGTAGGTGGCCTCAGTACCCACCATCAGGCTCTCCCATCCTCCCACCCCCCCTCCCTCCAAGTCCCTCAGTTTGTTTCTGTGTCCAAAGTCTCTGTTGTTTCGTTTCTCTCCCTGGATTACCCTACTTCCCATTTACTTTCCTTCTCCTATTGTCCTCTACATTACCCCTTATGCACCGCAAGTAAGTGAAACCATGTGATACTTGACTTTCTCTACTTGGCTTATTTCACTCAGCATAATCTCTCCCAGTCCAGTCCATGTTGCTACAAAAGTTGGATATTCGTCCTTTCTGATGGAGTCATAGTATTCCGTTGTATATATGTACCACATCTTCTTTATCCATTCATCTGTTGATGGGCACCTTGTCTCTTTCCACAGTTTGGCGATTGTGGCCATTGCTGCGATGAACATTGGGGTACATATGGCCCTTCTTTCCACTACATCTGTATCTTTGGGTAAATGCCCAGTAGTTCAATTGCAAGGTCATAGGGTAGCTCTATTTTTTATTTTTTATGGAATCTCTACACTGTTTTCCAAAGCGGCTGCACCAGTTTGCATTCCCACCAACAGTGTAAGAGAGTTCCCCTTTCTCCACAGCCTCTCCAACACTTGTTGTTTCCTGACTTGTTAATTTTGGCCATTCTGACTGGTGTAAGGTGGTATCTCAGTATGGCTTTGATTTGAATTTCCCTGATAGCTAGTGACACTGAACATTTTTTCATGTGTCTATTAGCCATTTGTATATCTTCTATGGAGAAGTGCCTCTTCATGTCTCTTGCCCATTTTTTGATGTGTTCATCTTCTTTTTGGATGTTGAGTTTGAGTAGTTCTTTATAGATCTTGGATACCAGCCCTTTGTCTGTAGTGTAATTTGCAAATATCTTCTCCCATTCTGTCGGTTGCCTCTTTGTTTTGTTGACTGTTTCCTTTGCTGTACAGAAGCTTTTTATTTTGATGAAGTCCCAGAAGTTCATTTTCACTTTTGTCTCCTTTGCCTTTGGAGACGTGTCTTGAAAGAAGTTGCTGTGGCGATGTCAAAGAGGTTACTGCCTATGTTCTTTTCCAGGATTTTGATGGATTCCTGCCTCATGTTGAGGTCTTTCATCCATTTCGAGTTTGCCTTTGTGTGTGGTATAAGAGAATGGTCTAGTTTCATTCTTCTATATGTAGCTGTCCAATTTTCCCAGCACCAATTATTGAAGAGACTGTCTTTTTTCCACTGGATATTTTTTCCTGTTTTGTCAAAGATGATTTGCCCATAGATTTGTAGGTCGTATCTGGACTCTCCACTCTGTTCCATTGGTCTATTTCCCTGTTTTTGTGCCAGTACCATGCTGTCTTGGTAATCACAGCTTTGTAATAAAGCCTGAAGTCAGGTAACGAGATGCCTCCAGCTTTGCTTTTCTTCTTCAGCAATTCCTTAGCGGTCTTTTTTGGTTCCATATAAATTTTAGAATTGTTTGTTCCAGCGCTTTGAAGAATGTTGGTGGAATTTTGATCAGAATGGCATTGAAAGTATAGTTTGCTCTGGGCAGTATAGACATTTTGACAATGTTTATTCTTCCAATCCATGAGCATGGAATGGTCTTCCATCTTTTTCAAGTTGAATACCTTTTCTTTCTTTCTGTTGTCTTATTGCTGTTGCTAGGACTTCTAACACTATGTTGAACAGTAGTGGTGAGAGTGGGCATCCTTGTCTTTTTCCTGATCTCATTGGGAAGGCTGTTTGCTTTTCCCCATTGAGAATGATATTCAGTGTGGGTTTTTTGTAGATAGATTTTATGAGGTTGAGGAATGTTCCCTCTATCCCTATACTTTGAAGAGCTTGAATCAGGAACAGATGCTATATTTTGTCAAATGTTTGTCCTGCACCAATTGAGAGGACCATGTGGCTCTTCTCTCTTCTATTATTGATTTATTCTATCACATTGATTGATTTGCCAATGTTAAACCACCCTTGCATCCAAGGGGTAAATTCCAATCCTACCTGGTCATGGTGGATAATCTTTTTAATAAAATACATAAATTTTTATATATCTTAGTTCATAACACCATCCCACTCATTTTTAAAAATATATATTAGGAATTGTTTGATAAATAGCCCTCATAAATTCTTAATGTTGCTTAAATTAGTTTGATGTTTAGAAATTAGAAATATATTGATGAATAAAGGTCTGATGATGCTACTATTTAGGGAGATGTTTTCTTTAAATACAGCATAGGTAAAGGCAAGAAAAAAAATGAAATGTCTAAACCAGTAACACTCACCTTATTCCAGTAGTTTCGTGTACTCTGAGATTTCTTGAAATCCACCTTCTAACAAATGACATCAAGGTTAGAATGGTTATGGAGTATTCATGCAGAGACAATATTAAGAATTTGGAGGGGCACCTGGGTGGCTCAGTTGGTTAAGCAACTGTCTTCGGCTCAGGTCATGATCCCGGAGACCGGGGATCAAGTCCCACTTCGGGCTCCCTGCTCGGCCGGAAGCCTGCTTCTCCCTCTCTCACTCCCCCTGCTTGTGTTCCCCTCTGGCTGTGTTTCTCTCTGTTAAATAAATAAAATCTTAAAAAAAAAAAAAGAATGTGGACCGAAAAAGAAAAATATATGAGGTGATGAGTGTGTTAATTTGTTTGGGGGATCATATCACATAATAGACTAAATATCTTATAATTTTTTCAAGTATACCTCAGTAAAGCTGAAAAACATAATTTTATGTTATTTATAAGACCATAAAAAAGAGAGAATTAGACTGTCACATTATGTGACATTAAACAAACTTTTGCTTCTTAGGATATTGTGTCATTCTTATTTTCTCCTGCCAGGTAGATCCCTGATCACTCTGAGATCACTTTAGAATCAGATGAAACCTCCAAGTACTTTGCCCAGAAAAATGCACAGTCACATTAACATTTTACAGAAAAGTCCGGGAGATTCACATTCATGGATCCAAGATTAAGGGACTAATGCTAGAGACATCGAACTCTTAGATAGGAGAAGGAAATATAAAAATGCATGATTAAAACTCTATTAAAATGCTAAACCTATTTTATATTAGAAATTTAAGTGATCCATATTGAAAAACAGGTCATTTTGCCTCAAACTACCTGAAGATAATTATAATAAAAAGCAGGTTTTCTTAATAGTTATCTTTTTAAATGAATGAATATCTTATCTTACAATGAGGTAATTTCATCACCAAACTGTAATTCACTACCTTTCTCATTTCCAAATTTCATTTTAAGCAGGATACAAATGTCATATCACTTATAATGCATTAGAATATATTTCATCCAGTGATGTCTTCCCTGTAATATCAATCAAAAGATTTTGTCTGACTGAGCAGGAATAGGATTCTGTATACATTGCATAAATATGAAGTTCTACTGTCTATTGCCAGCTGACCTTAAACTTCTTATTTAAATAATAAAATTAGGAAAAGTAGCCCATTATAAAAAATAGACAAAATGGTGAAGAAACTTGACTATAGATTATTTATTACATTTTAGATTAATTTATTGCCATCACTCAAACTTCTACTTCCAATTGAAGTGAGTCTGTAAACATTATCCATCAGTCCCATGGCTCTCTATTCTACCCTACAAGAAAATGCCTTAATATTCTCTAATCTAGAAAGCTTTACTGCAGTCTAGAATATCCATATCTGTAAGTTGTACCTATTCATTTCTGATTTGGGACGGGGATAAAAATAATTGTATCATAATTTAATGGAAGAAATGCTGCCTTGCATTGGTGATCCAGGTGATTGTTTAAGGGTATCAGATTCTCCACTACCCCATATCCAACCAGTCTGGAAAATATCAATCCTCGCTCACTTTGTGCTCTCTGTTTGCATACATCAGACCTGGGATTATAGGGGTGGGTAATAGCTGTGGGAAATAATGTTAACCTGAAAATGAAGCATATTCCCAGATACCACTTGACTTTTATTATCTGAATTTAAATAATGAGAGATGAAGAAAGGACAAGAAGCCTAACGTCTTTTCCTCCTCCCAGGACTGGTGCTGAGCCATACCTGTAGCAGTCCAGAATCTAGGCCCTCTTGCCTCTTTTCAAGGCCTTCAAGCCTTCACACCCATAAGGGCTATGATTGATTTGGGGGACAGATGTTTCAAGCACTCTGAAGTTGGCGGCTGGAACATAGCAAACCCTAAGCCCTCACAGAAAAGCATGGAAAAACCCTGTGAGCCCCTGTCATTTTATCTTAGCACTTCACCTTTATTTTTTCCATCTCAGTTCTAGAAAGTCAACACCAGAACCCTTTTCCAAATGGCAAAAAAATTAACTAACCCTTCTCTTCTTCCAAGTGCCTAAGATTAACAAATTCTCCAAAATATACATTGAGGGGCATCTGGGTGGCTCAGTTGGTTAAGCATCTGCCTTTGGCTCATGATCCCAGGGTACTAGGATCAAGCCCTACATCAGATTCCCTGATCAGCAGGGAGCCTGCTTCTCCCTCTGCCTCAGCCCCTACTTAATCTCTCTCTCTGTCAAATAAATAAAATCTTTAAAATTATATATTTATGCATTGATATTCATGAATCACATTTAATTCAATATAAAAATATCTAAATATTTCTAGGTATCCAGATGTTCACTCATGTGCAGAACAAAATGTCCACATATTTGACTAAAGATTTTTTTAATCCTGTTGACAGGCTCTATTTTTGCCTAAACACCTGTGTGGAAGTCTGCTTAAGTGGTTTGCTTTTGAAGCACATTTCTGCCACCGCTGTTTTGCTCATTCGTCTGTTATTTATGTTACGACTCGAGTGTCAGAATCACTTGAAAGCTAGACCAAGACAATGATTGCTTAATTAATTTTTTTAGATAAAAGTCTTAAAACCACATTGACTAATTAAGTTCCTCAGAGGCTATTTTTTTTTAAAAAAGTTCAAAAATCCAATCATAATTAGTAATAATAGCGGGTAATTTCAGGGAGAAAAAAAAAGCTTGTCTTTCAGAAAGAGTCCATCTATTTTCAGAAATTGTAACTTGATTGAGCAGTTTGCCTTGCAGTTTTGGGATGCTGAAGAGGACTATGAATTGAAACCAAGGGGCTGTTCACACATAGTGTGTCTAGCCACTTTTCTCCCCAAAACCCAGCTCGTTGAAGTCAGAAATCAGAGCTGGATTATACTTTACAAGCCCATGCTGCCTGATATGACTACGTACACTGTCGGCTTCAATAAATATCGACTGATGGAAGTAGCTTCTTACAGTGTGACAAGGTCGAACATGTTTAACTGAATTTTTATATTTGCCAGAAATTCTTCTACAACATACATGTATATGATATGTGTGGGTTTCTAAAGAGCAATGTTATCCCTCCATAGCACCAATTTTGATACAATGAACCATAAAATGATAGACCTTTTAGCTTCACTCTTGATTTTTTCTTTAAGTGAATCCATATGGTGATAGGCTGCAGTCCAGACGGGGTTCAATACTTTGTATTACAGTATCTACAGAGGGAAGGAGTGCATTTATGCGCCTATAATCTATCTTCAGGCATCACTGCATTTCTTAAAGTCAACTGGAAAACAGAATTAAAATTGTCCGTCCACAGGGCGCAGTGTGAGATTCTTAAAAGTTGAATTAATTTATAGAAAAGCCTATATAGTTAGGTATAAAGGAAGAAACAATTTCCACAGGCTTAGTGTTTAGGATCTTGCTAACATTATCATTCCAGTATAAATGACAGGTGCGGTTATCAAGAAGAGACCTTTGACTTGGATTTGTCAGGCCCATACACAGGCTTTCCCCTCAAGGTGTGGAGGTGGAAAGGAGGACCCGGAGGTTTGTGCATGCTGTGTGCCTCGAGCAGACTGAATTGGCTAAATTTCTTAATTTAGACCCGGTTAGAACATCATTTCCCAAAGTATTCTGTGGAGCATTCATTCTACACAGTGGTCTGTGGGAAAAGAAAAAGTTAGAGGGTCCCTGTGGTCAAGTAAATTAGGAAAGTGCTGCTGTCTGTATTTCCTTTTTAGAGATTCATAGCCCAGATTACCATTTTAAAATCTATGAGTAGGCCTGAAGTAAAGAAGTTGAACTAACTTAAAACAGTGTCATTTAGGGGACACCTGGGTAGCTCAGTGGGTTAGCCATCAGACTCTTGTGCCCTGCTCAGGTCATGATCTCAGGGTCCTGAGATAGAGCCCCACATCAGGCTTTGTGCTCATTGCAGAGGCTGCTTAGGATTCTTTCCCTCTCCTTTCTCCTCTGCCCTTCCTCCCACTCATGCTCTCTCTCTCAAATAAATAAATAAAATCCTAAAAAAAAAAAAAGAAAAGATTTTATTTATTTATTTGACAGAGAGAAACACAACCAGAGAGGGAACACAAGCAAGGGAAATAAGAGGAGAAGCAGGCTTCCCGCTTATCAGGGAGCCCAGTGCAGGGCTCCATCCCGGGAATCTGGTATCATGACCTGAGCCAAAGGCAGATGCTTAACAACTGAGCCACTTGGGCATCCCAAATAAAATCTTTTTAAAAATGCCCTTTACCTCATCCTAAATTTTCTACATTCTCAGGTGTTCTCTTAGCTTACTAAAATGCCATTGCTCATTTTTTCATGACCCAATACATAAATCTTAAGGCCAAAATTTATAATTACCTTAAACTGTGGCTTCACCCCATGCTCCAGACATAGGTAACCAAATTGTCATGGAATTTTCTCTGCTTTTGCACGTATTTGATGGCACCAATGCCCCATCCAAGCATGTTTACGGCCGTACTTTATTTAAGTAACAAGTAATAACCATCTCAAGTGATACTTGATAATTAACAAGTCTGCTCTTACCTTTGTGAGACATAAGAACAGAATGATTAACATGCTTAGCTTGAGTCATTTCTCTTTAATAAGTCTGTTACAGAAGAACAGACTTATTCACACATTGGATATCACATTTAAAATGTAAATTAGTTTCCTTTTGATAAGCTGAAAATTTGGTCTGCAGAGTCAGTATTCTACATAGAGAGCAGGTGGGATATGGGTTGCACATCTGATTTGTATAAAATGGGCATATTATTCTATTTTCACAACCTAAGAGTTACCTGGGCTAACTAACCGGTGTTGCTATCTAATTGTCACAAAGCAATTCTGTGGTGATGGATGGTAACTAGACTTTTATTGGTGATCACTTTGTAGGGCATACAGTTGTTGAATTACAATGTTGCACACCTGAAATCTTTTTGTTAAAGATTTTATTTGTCATAGAGAAAGAGAGCGCAAGTTGGGGGGGAAGAGCAGTGCAGCAGGCAGAGGGAGAAGCAGGCTCCCAGCAGAGCAAGAAGCCTGGTGCAAGACTCGATCCCAGGACCCTGGGATCATGACTAAAGCCAAAGGCAATTGCCTAACTGACTGAAGCACCAGGCATACCTACCTGAAACTTAGATACTGTTTTATACCAAATTTATCTCAATTAAAAAAATGAGTTGCCCTTGTAAGAAGGGAATCACTTTTTAATTAAAGGGAAATGTTGAAAGAAAAAAAAAAGACAATTGATATCATTTTTGGCATATATCCTCCAATTGTATTTATCATAATTTACTGATTGTCCTTTAACTATGAAAAGATAGGCACAAATTATAAGCAGATTCAGTGTTAGGAAGTTTAGTGAATCTTCCACAACATTGTAGCTTTACTTTTTATATTAAATGAAAGGTAACATTCACATGCAAAAGTAGAAATATAGACACGTTTGTGAAACCTTAACACCCCCCCACCCCTAAAAATTACCTTCTGGCATCTGCAGTACCTAGATTGGAAGCCACTGCAATGGAGCCCAGAATTGGGGGCCACACTTGCCATTTTATCTATGTTAGAATAATGGTTTCCTGAGAATAGTCTCGGATATGCTCACAGTTTACTGTCTCATCTCAAGCTGATGGTAGTGTTTCTTCTTATCAAGACAGGCATCCTAGAGAGACCCTTTGTTGATTTTTATTACCTTTTATCATCCCTACCCATTCTGCTGTAAATCAATGATAACCAAAACTATCCGTGTGTCAGTCAGTCCAAAGACTAGCTCTTTTGAACTTAACCACAAACTTTCAAAGCATATGGTTATGGCTTGATTGGCAACACAATAGACCTGCCCTTCAGATTTCTGCCAGAGATTACAAACTCAAATGCCCAGCTGCCTGATTCCTATCAAAGCTTAGTTGTGAGACATAATGTTTATTGAAGATTGCCTATAAGATATGCTTGCCTTCAGATCGTAAATAAATTCATGAATTGCATTTCCTAAAGTATTTTCCATGGATCAGAGGTCCTAGTAGGTTCTGGCGAACACACACACACACACACACACACACACACACACACACACACACTTCTGCATGATCACAGTGTCCTACAGACTAATATTTTATAAGTTAGCCCTATATAATGTGCTACTGTATTCCGTGGCCCCCACATAGTCTTTTTACAACGTGCAGCCAGAATAATCCATTTTAAACTAAGCCAGATAATATTAATCATGTACTCAAAGCCCTTTGGCTCTGAGGTTCTCTGCTTCATGCTGAATAAAACTTGAACTTATGATTGCCTTTAAGACCTTACATGAGTTGCTCACCCCACAGTCCCTCCTTGACCTTACATTCTACGAGTTCCCTTTGCTCCTTCTGTGGCAGCCACTCTAACCTTCTCACCTCACCTGGAGCAAGTCGGCCTTGCTCCTACTTTAGGGACTTTGAACAGGCTTTCCTCCGTAAGAAGCCCACTCACCTTTGATTCTGCATTGTAGACTTCCTCACTTTTTGCAAATCTTTGTTCAGATGGCATTTTTTTCCGCTGAGTCCTTCCCAAACCCCAAAACCCTTGAAACTTCATCTTGCTCCCCTGGTGGCACTCCTGCTTTCCCTCACACTGCTGTATTTACTGGCTTTTTTCTTTTTTTTAAAGATTTTATTTATTTACTTATTTGACAGAGAGAGACAACCAGAGAGGGAACACAAGCAGGGGAAGTGGGAGAGGGAAAAGCAGGCTTCCCGCCAAGCAGGGAGCCCAATGTGGAGCTCGATCCCGGGATTCTGGGATCGTGACCTGAGCCAAAGGCAGAGGCTTAATGACTGAGCCACCCAGATGCCTCTAATTGGCTTATCTTTTTATATAGTATTCATCACCTCCTAAACCACCATGTAATTTGCTTATTAGGTCTCTTGTTTGCTGTCTGTCTCTTTCTGTACAACATAAGAACCAGTGATCTCTATCTGGTTTATTTATTGACTATCACCAGAGCTAAGAAAAATGCTGGCTCATAGTAAGCACTCAGTAAATTATTGTTGGTTGAATCAGTGAATGAAAGTTTACTTTAGGGCTGTTGTCCCAGCATAATGTAATGCTCACCTGATTGGGACCTTGGGGAGAATTTCTCCCAGGTTTCTCTTTATCTATGACAATGCCTACTTCCAAGTTATGAGCTGACATGAGTCCAAAGGGAAAAAGAAGCTAACTCCCCACTAGTTCTGTGCTGTGTCAAATTCTCATCTTCATGGTATGTGTTAGAGTCCTCAACTAATGACTTCTTGTATTCAGTGGGAGAACAATGCAGAGGGTGCTTATTACCTCTTACCCTGAGCTGGAATCTCTCTAATTTCTTCTGCTTTTCTTCAGAATTTCTCCAATCTTTTCCAATGTGGTTTCTACTCTTTACCTCAGTAAGATTTAGGGTTTAGACTCAAAATATACTCTCAAATGTTTATAATTCCCTTCAAAAATGAATTCGTGTAGGGACGCCTAGGGACACCTAGGGGTGCCTGGGTGGCTCAGTTGGTTAAGTGTCTGCCTTCGGCTCAGGTCATGATCCCACGGTCTTGGGATTGAGCCCCCCACTGGGCTCCTTGATCAGCAGAGAACCTGCTTCTCCCTCTCCCTTTGTTTGCCGCTCTGCCTACTTGTGATCTCTCTCTGTCAAATAAATAAATTTTTTTTAAAAAATGAATGTGTGTAGAGGAAAGACCATTGGCTATTTTCAGAGGACAAATTTCTTAAAGTGCTTAGAAGAGTTTAGCTATAGCTGAATTTTGTTTGTTTTCATGGAGACATACTGCTTCTTGTTGATGTGTTGCAGACCTGACTTTTCTTATTTATTTTATAAAAACCATCAGCATAAGCTAGTCATGTCTTTATTGATTTGAGGTTCAGTGTGTCTATTGCTTCTGAATTATCCCACTTTATTTGGCCACAGTATTGTGGAAAACATCAAACCACACATAATTGTGATTATTAACAATCAGTTAGCTGAGTACAAAAACTCCCTGCTTAAATGTAGGGTTTTTTTCCCTTCTGGTGTTGCTTCACAGATATAAATTAGGATAACATTTTTGCTTTCTTATTTATAATTGTTCTGAAAAACAGTAGAAGGAGATCAATACTTATGAGTTTTTTAATATCTTTTAAACATCTATGCTTTAATATTTTTATGATAGTGAACCACAGCCAATCTCCAGAGATCTGCTTTTCTTTTTGTACAGTGCTCTTTCAGGACATAAAAGTATCATATTGCTTCATTTTTATTTTTCAAGAAACATAGGCTTATAAAGACCTCAAGGTTTTTTCGCAAGTGTATATTTAAGCATTTCTTTCTAAAACTACATATTCAGTGGGAGTTTACGCACATTATTTTGACTCTGAATTTGATTTATATAAAAGTTAAAATACTTTCAAAATTATGGAGATAAGGGGCTCCTGGGTGGCTCAGAGAATTAAGCATCTGACTCTTGATTTTGGCTCAAGTCATGATCTCAGGCTTGTAAAATCGAGCCTCACCATGTTGGGCTGACATGCTGGGTGTGGAACCTGCTTACAATTCTCTCTCTCTCTCTTCCTTTGCCTCCCACACTCAGAAATTACAAAGATAATCTCCAGAAATGCTGTCCAATATTATATGTTCAATGTGTATTAACATATTCTCTTCCATAAATTTTTACAGCATGAAATAACAATTAGCAAATTAATGGAGTCATTTACTAATAATAATATGTGAATATATGTATCATTTGCCTTAAACTTTGTGTGGATTGCAATTCAAAATATGTGAAACTGTTGACTGATCTAGATTCTATATGTGTGATTTATTTATTTTATTTTATTTTTTTTTTTTTAAAGATTTTATTTATTTGACAGCGAGAAACACAGCCAGAGAGGGAACACAAGCAGCGGGAGTGAGAAAGGGAGAAGCAGGCTTCCCGCCGAGCAGGGAGCCCGATGTGGGGCTCGATCCCGGGTCTCCGGGATCATGACCTGAGCTGAAGGCAGTCGTCCAACCAACTGAGCCACCCAGGCGCCCCTCTATATGTGTGATTTAAAAAGAAAATAAAATATATCTTTAGTATTCTGGAAATTTAATGACTTAATACAAAGAAATGGATTAAACTAAGCTTCTACATTAACTAAAAATGTGATTCTAAGTTACAGATTTTTTTTTTTTATCTTACCCTTAAATTGTATCTCCTTATTGTTCTGGATTATAACAGAAGTATTTGGGTAAAGCCACCATAAGTCCTTTCAGGAAGGACTGGGAAGCTCTTGTTAGCTGTTTCATATCAGTAGAAGGATATGAGTCTAAAAAGAGCAGGGACAGCTGGCCTGGAAGATATCCAGGGTTTATAGATTTAAGGGCCAGATTGGGAAAATTGTTAGACTAAGTGAGAGCGAATAGGTTCTCTAAACCCAGGTGGGGAAACAAACTTCAGTATATAGGAGATTAGCTCCCGGGGAAGAAAAAATTAATAGGAGATCTAAAGGGGGCCACCTGCTGAGCCCTGGGAATCACCCAGAGAGCCCTGAAGCCAAAGCTAGGTGCCTGAAGATTGCAGAGAAACATTTAGCTACAAAGGTAAGTAAACTAAGCACTGATTATGGTTTAGATTTCATCCTCCAGTCTTGATAGCGTTAGTGTTTTCTGAGACAAGGAATCATTATTTTTTTAGTCATTATTTTTTAATTATATTTTTTAATTATTTTTTTAATCAGAGCCAAGTTTTGAGTCACTTGAAAAGGAAAAACATATATCCAGCTGGTATCTAGGAGCACAGAGGCAGAGAGTCAAGAAGTACCAACAGTGGCATTTAAACATAATTTAATTATAAAGCTAACATTTACTTTTTTATTAGAATTTGCGAATATGGCTGCCATTGAATGCAGACTTGACCTCTGTGGTGAATCTCAAACTGTATTTCATTTTACCTAACCCATAACTGTCTTCATATTTTTGGTTACAATTGGCAGAGTCTACTTTCTATTACATTTTCTATTTTATTCTTAGTCCAGTTATATAATTAAGAATAGTGGAAGCATCAAGAAAACAGACCATATAATCTCATGAAACCCTTAATTGACTTTTCTATTAACTTTTCCAGTTTCCCTGCAGAAATTGTTTCTATCGATATTTTAATTTCATGGGAGTCAAATGACAGGAAGTAAAGAGATTTCAGCAGATGGTTGCTACAAACTACACACTGCATTTCTACAAAATTCTGCAGCTTGGCAGTGTGTGGTGGATCGTTTTACTGTCTGTTAATGCCAAAAGAAATCTGGTGGAAACGTGTGTGCTTTTCCGTTTAATTTATTCTCTGACTTTATTAAGAGCTACCAGACTTGATTTACTTGTGTCTGATGTATCCATAAAATTTAAATTCAAGAAGTTTCGCAAGTCAGTGTTTCCCATTTGCATTAACTGAAATTTCACGACATCTAAGATTAAATCTTTAAAGGAACTACTAATAGCTTTAAGTAGAGCCTTAAATATTCTTTTCAATAGGCATTCCTTTAATGCAGGTAGTTGAAAACATTGACTACTGATGTGGTAACTAAGAGTATGCCCTTTTATTTTTAACCCAAATCAGTATTTCCATTCTTAAAAATCTCAGCCAACAACTTTCTATGAAGTAGGAAGCAGTGTGATCTGCTAAGTGTAAGGGCCTAGATGCTGGGTCAGAAGGCTAAAGGGATGTAAAACACTTTTAAATTCTTGTGGACCAAAGGAGAGATGAAGCAAATTCTAAAATGTTTGAAGAACCAGATACTGTTGAGGTGTCATCAGTTGAGGTTATAGTAGCGCCGTTGATGTTGGAGTGCATTTTCCTGCAGCATTGTCTGTCCCCCAGGTGTCCACAGCACCCCGAGTGTGGATGGACCCCAAGAGACAGAGATTCGGACTGACCCACAGGTGGGTTTGATGTAGCGGCAAGAGTTAAAAAAAATTAAAGGCATTGTCAAGGGCATAGTTCGGATTGTAGATCATGGGGTCAAAGTTCAACAGAGGAGGGAGCAAAGACAGAAGACAGGAGGGCTAGAGTAAAGGAAAGAAATTAGACTACTGTATTACAATGCAAAAAAAAAGAATGTTATAGAAATAAGAACATCTGAAATAGAATAGGAACAAAGTTGTAGAGGTGGATGGCGGTGCTTAAGTGGAAAATTCAAGAGATGAAGCAGTTCCAAGTAGTGCAAACTGACAGTGTGACCAATAGAACAGGTGGAATAGAAGTAGACACCACTATGGTGAGAGCGAGGAAAACAGATAGGTCTCCAAATGGCTATATGTGATCTTTATATTAATGAATGATTTGTTAGGAAAAAAACCAAATATTTTAAAGCCACAAATGAACAAGATCATATGTAGATGGCTTACAGACATCAGTCTATGAAGAATGGTGGCCACACGGCCTTCTCTTCAAGAGTACAGACTTTTTTAACCTGCCAAACAGGAATTTAATCAGTAGAAGCAACATCAATGAGAATGGAAGAAACATACTTCTCTTTGTGACCCAGACAGATACACGAGGCACAGAAACACTGTGTGCTAACTGGATTGCAGAGAAAGTAGAGCCAGGCTCTAGTTAAGAAAATGTGAACTCTGTCCACCATGAGTTGGAGAATATATAAGGTATTGTGCTCTGTTGTGTCTTTTGTTGTATCACAGAAGTTGAAACAGAGAACAGAATGAAATGGTTTAGGTATGAATAGAGAGGTCAGAAGTTGGATCAGGGCCTAGAACCATGAGAACATTTATGAATGAGAGTGAGGGGATAAAGGTGGACTATAGTCATGATGATGAAACCAACAGCTAACAACTGTTGAGTGCTTACATTTGTAAGGTGCTGTTTTAATTGACTTACCTCAAACTTCAAAATAATCAGATGATATACTATTGCTTTGAACTGAGGCACAGAGAGTTCTAGAGACTTCTGGCACACATCTAAAAGGTGAAGAAGCCAGGATGATTGGCGGAGTATACCTTTATTTGCAATCAAGGTATAGGGATGTGTGGAGAATGGTGAATTTTCCTTGTTCTTTTTTTTTTTTTTTTTTTTTTTTTTTTTTTTTTAATGCTAGCCTTAGTAACCCCTGGACTTTTCTCTCTGTATGTGTGAAGACATTGCGAAGTTGGTGGAGTTCTGAGGTCTGGGCCCTGAGTGCTCCCTGTGGCTCCCATATAGTGACTGTGGTGGTTAGCAGCCTGGAGAAGCAGCAAATAAGAATGCCGTGACTGTGAGGCAGGGAGCAAGGAGATAGAAGAAACAGTCCACTTTCATTAGTGAACCATAGGATGTTCAGCAGTTTACACTGTGAAAATTAATAAAGGGAAACCTCACGAACGTAGAGTAGGGAGGCTGGGAAGGGGAGCCTACCACTCAACATCAATTACAGGAAGAAGAGTCAATTACAGACTCTAGTGAGGTTTCCCTATATTAATTTTCATAACATCCTATGATGGCCTTTATATGCACTAGTTGATACTACACTGTAAAAGTCATTAACATAGATTTATGAGAGTCAGAATTACATATAATAGGAAAGATTACATATGTTGATACACTATGCTTTGAATCTATAATGAGAGTTGTGTTAGGACCATGAACTGACCAGACTGCCTGCATTCAAAGCCTCGCTCCTTTGTTTACAGGCGATGACTATGGGCAGAGTTAACTGCTCTGTGCTCAGCAACATCATCGGGTAAACTGAGGATAATTATAGTGCTGATCTCCTAGAATCTTTCTGGGCATTTAGATAGGTGACTGGCACTTAAAAGTCTTCAGTAAATACTAATGATTATTATTTACATGATTATGTCTTTGTCTATCATCTACAGATCAATCATCTGTCTAATCTGTACACACAGACACATACACACACAACCCTATGGACTAAGTTCTGGACTTAGGCCACCTAGAGTAGGTGCTGAACGCCATGCTAGCACGTAACAGGTGCTTCCATAACCACGACGTGCCCCCGAAGCGTGTTTCTTAGTGCTATGCTTGGTGGCACTCTCTCATGCCTGCGGAGCATCCCTCTGCCAGAGTTTCTCTGATTCTATTTGACAGACCTCGATTCTGTGGCAACTTTGTCCTGATGTCTGTTTATTCACCGTGGTGTTTACTTTGCCATCTGTTTCCTTTCCTGGCCCATTTTCCTTTTTCTTTTTCTTTTTTAGAAACTTGTCGTTGGTCTTAACTTTAAGTGAGTTGCTCCCAGAATTCTTTCATCTCCGCTAGCTGCCAAGTTAACCGTGGTATCTTGCTTGGGTTTTACTTGCTTGTGGCCCTTGCCCTCCCCCTCAGTCTTTCTGAGTCAACATCTCAATTTGTTCTGTCTCCAGATGCCCTTGTATCTTCTAAGAAGGCAGAGAGGTCAGGGCACTCTATTTCTCCAACAGTATGAGCAAATTGTTTCGATTTCTAGAGCATGGGTGGGTCATACACTTTTTGTTTTCCTAAAGAAGAATGGATTTCATGAACATGAAGAGAGAGCTTCATTTTTCACAATTTTATGGCTGAGATCAGTACTTAATCGTTCTAGTGGCTTGTTTTTCCAGTTGGTGGCTAAAGGGCATCGTTATTGCAGACATGAGACCAGCAGTGTCATAATGCTAGCAGAATTAAGTGAGATTCTGCCCTTTCTTGTCAAAGCTGAGTTGGCATAACAAGAATTTTCCTTCGAGCACTTTGGGAATTGTAATGATGCTCCCAAATTCCAATTTACTTTTCTTCAGGTGGTTGTAATTCGGCAAATGTTTGTGGCACTGTGGAGGAGGGATGGAAACAATTGCAAAAATACTTGCATCTCGGGGGGCACCTGAGTAGCTCAGGCAGTTGGCTCAGGTGATGCTCTCAGGGTCTTGGGACCCAGCCCCCTCTGGGACTATACGCTCCGTGGAGATCCTGCTTCTTCTTCTCCCTCTCCCTCTCCCCACCACTCCTGCTCATTGGGCATACTCTCTCTCTCTCTCACTCAAATAAATGAATAAAATATTTTTAAATTAATGTTCCAATCTTTCTTTTTCTAATACTTATCAGTATGTATACTAAGTAAGGACTTACATAGTTTTCTTTATTTTTTAATACGACTTATATAGGTTTCAAAACACATAGCATTGTTTGAAAAGTCATGCGGGATTGGTCAGAGTCAGAGTGGGTGGAGTCTGAGTGGTATCACTCAAGCCACGGTTCCCTCATCCTTAAGATAAATAATAAAAGCTTCCCTGCCTTTCGCTGGGCCATTGTGAGTCTCCAATTACCTAATATATATGAAAGTGTTTTGAAAATCGTAGATAAATGTAAGATTTCACATTTAAGGAACTATATAACACATTTTGGGGATTTTTTGAGTTGAACCAGATATAAACAGTTTATTCAAAAAACTTTGAGTCAGTGTCGTTATTCACAGTTTTTACAAATATAACAGAAAAAAAAATCACTTCTAAAATATATGTTTTAGAGTAAACACGATGACCATATGGCTGCAACACAGCCCCCGACAGTAGAGGAATGGAGAAGATAGTGGGCCATCCACACAGGTGATGTGACTTGAAATGAGGCAAAATCATTAGTAGGGAGACTAAACTGTTCAATATATTTGTTTTATTTATTTTTATTTTTATTTATTTATTTATTTATTTATTTATTTATTTATTTATCTATTTATTTTGTTTATTTATTTGACAGAGAGAGAGATCACAAGTATACAGAGAGGCAGGCAGAGAACAGAGGAAACAGGCTCCCCTCTGAGCAGCGAGCCCAAAGTGGGTCTCCATCCCAGGACCCTGAGATCATGACCTGAGCCGAAGGCAGAGGCTTTAACCCACTGAGCCACCCAGGCGCCCTGTTGTATTTAGTTTTATTAATGAGGGTGCAAGTGATGGCCACACTTGAGGAACATGTGTGATGCTCCTGACGCTGTAGGCTGTGGTAAGCATTATATAGTCTCCACGGTGCTGTTTTAAGTATACTGGTATGAAAGAATGTACTTATTTTGAGGATATTTTGTGTAGAGGAAGAGAGACAGATGTGATCATGGGGTAATCTATGAACTTACTAAGAAACATGCTTTGAAATGCCCAGATTTTGAGATCTCTCAAAACCACCAGGGAGCCAAATCCGATGCAAAAGCAAAGAGCCTTTATTGGAGCTAGCTCAGGCTCAGTCTCTCCCACCCACCGACGTAGTGGCAAGTTGCTGAGAAAAAGAGAGAGAGCCCCGAGTTTCAAGAACACAATAGCTTTATAGGGGTCTGTGGGCAGTTTGTGGGGGGAAGTGGGTGATGTTCGTGGCTTAGGCTGATTGGCCAGGAGCCAGTTGCACAGGTGGTGAGATGTGGTCAGCCCACTTGGACCCTTCCACATTCTTGTTGGCTTGTTGGTTAACTCAGGGGTGGGCCAGGCCAGGGCGGAGCAACATTCTTACATTCGCACGTGGTTTTTCTGGGGATGGGTCAGGCTGGGGATTTACACAAGATGGAGGGTGCAGCACGCCAGATGGAGTCAGTCTTATTCTGCCCTTTCAGTTTGAATGGTAATTATTCATTGTGTGAATTTATGTTCAGTCCACTCAATGAATAGTCTTAAGAGTCCAAACTGAGGAAATAAAAATATTATGGCAAAATCATGGGAAAAAGATCAGGTGGAAGAACCGGAAACGGTTTTGTGATGCCAGGCTCGCCAAAGCCAGTGTCCCCCCCTCAGGTCACTCTTATTGGGCTTCTCACTTATGTATCTTCAAGTTTGCCTTCTCAGTATGAAGTTTTTCACTGAAAAGCTCTCCAAATCAGCACTCTAAAAATAAAGTCATCAGTCAAAGTGAAAAAATGGAACAAAGTTCTCTGCTATGTGTTATGATTAGTTGCTAATGAAAATGAACTAGAAAATGTTTTTGGAGCCTTATGAGTGTTGCCTCATGATCATGAAAAACATGCAGGATCATCGATGGCAATTACATCATTATTCTCCAATATCTTGTTTTGCGTATGATTATAGAATCCTGGTAAATAGAATTGGTCTGAGGAGTGGTTTTCTTTGATTGTACAGATAATGTTTTACTTCACTTTAGCATGGCTATTTGAATTGCAAAAACTATAATTATAGAACCTTTCTAACGTGTTTTCTGAACTTCTCTGACAGTATACCAAAAAAAAAAATCCTCAACAAAAGAATGAGGGATTACTTACCAGACACTGATGTGATAAACACCTTTTATTCACTTCAGGTTAAACTGTGCATTTTAAACATGGCTGTAAATAGCTCTGTCAAGGTCACTTTATGGCCACTAACCCAAGATTGGTGCATCCTATAAAAGTATTCAGTAATTTATACCGTATGATTTTCTAATCCTGCCTTTGAATGTCTTAAAGTACCTCACTGTCAGGCTAAAACATTTAGGGGAACTGGATGAGTGAGCAATCAAGACATATTAGCATGGCAGGATGTTGTACAAGTGCCCTATATTCCTTTTTTTTTTTTTAAGATTTTATTTATTTGACAGAGAGATCATAAGCAGGCAGAGAGGCAGGCAGAGAGAGAAGGAAGCAGGCTCCCCCGCTGAGCAGAGAGCCCAATGTGGGCCTCGAGCCCAGGACCCTGAGATCATGACCTGAGCTGAAGGCAGAGGCTTGACCCAGTGCCCTATATTCTTGACCATTATGTTGGAAGGCAAGTTTTCAAGCCTCTTCTTAAGAAATGCTTGTGGGGAAAATAGTAGTTGAAATACTCGACTATTTCTGGTACAGTGCTAGTGCAGACAAAAAGTTGATTTTTAAAAACTAATATGTGCTGTTTTGCATGTCAACTATAAACAGTCGTTAGAAAAAATGATTAGTAAATTGATAACTATAGATTATGCAGCCACTCGCTCCACCCCAATATTTTTGAGAACCTCTTGAAAGCCACTCCAAAGCCCTCTTCTCTAAAGGAGTTTACTCCCTACTCACACATGGAGCGATTTGTCAATTTCAAGTCTAGGTTTTTAGAACAGCAAAGGCATTTTGTCTACAGAATTTGTCTTTCAAAAATCTGCCTTTAATACAGATTCATTGATATCAAAGTTTTTCTGTTACTCTTGTCCTTTTTTGAATGATGAATACTGTTTTGCAGTTTCAGATTAAAGAACCATAGAACAGAGCAGAAAAAGAATTGGCTATCACTCTCCATGGCACCTTATGCGTCATGCTTCTCTAGAGAAAAACCCCGGAAGTTATGAAAAGCTTATCTTTCGGCATTTGTATATGTCTGTGATGATTAGTTCAGTCACCCCACATTTGGGCCTTGTAAATATTCGCTAATCAGGAAAATATCCTTAGTGATATTTCATCACTATAAACATCACTAGAATTAATCTGAATGCATAGCATAGTTACTCTTGTTACATACAACAATTAAAAACAAAACAAAACAAAACCACATGAAAAAATGGTAGTGGAACTCAAATTCCTTCCCTTCTCCGAAGGGAATTTGACATTCAGCCTTACCTCAAGCAAAATCAACTGAAAACAAATATCACTTAAAACCCTCAAGCGATATCTTGTCTTACACATCTTAAGTCTTGTAAAGACAAATAATCCTACTCCAGGGAGGGCAATAAACCAAAAGCTAGCATAGTTGAAATAAATAAGAGAATTTCATAGAAAAGACACTTTCCTAAGACTCAATGTAGACTATATTAACACAAAATCCAGAATCACATCAACATTATTGATGAGGAAACAGACGGTATAGCTCTATCTATACGAAGGAAAAAAAGTCTAGGATTAAGAGAATTTGGGAACATCTGGAATGTTAACTTTTAGTGAGCATTTCAACACTCTACCATCTTAATTCAGAAAATTCATTTCCTAGCATCTGTTTGAGAAGGAAGTTGGTGATATCAGTAGTGATTACTATACAATCATTTACACCAGAGTAATATGTTGAATTTTCAACATCAACACTTAACTGTTAAATAGCAAGCCATTCAACTCTTAGAACTGTAGTGTATCCACGGGAAGAGCATTAAGACACAACCAAATAAAATTTTCACACGGAGAATCTATTCCAGTAGTGTATCAGCTGTCATCCAATAAGCCTGCCAAAGATAGCTAGCTCTTTGGTAAGATGCAGGAATTTTCAGCCACCCACCTTCCTGTTGATTTATTAGGCTTTTTTTTTTTTTTTTTGAGAGAGAGAGAGAGAAATGACAGCATTAACAGCAGCCAGAGTGTTTGAATCCTTTCAGAAATTTCCACTGTAATAGGACACCATATTTTGATTTTGAATATTGTGTTGGTAAACTTTCTGCCAATTCAAGAAAAACATTTCATTTTTAACAGCTAAACTATAGATAATATTATGTTTTTCTATTTCAGATTTACAGCATGAAATAATAGAATGGTAGATAAAGCAAGGTGTAGATGTTTTTGCCTTTAGGAAGATATCTTCAAATCTGGAAAATATTTGTAACTGAGAATATAAATAAATTGTTAGGGAGTCTGGGTTATTCTTTTAAAATTTAAGTCTCAATTATTTTATATTAATACACAAAGCTATCTATCTTGCCTGTAAATATAAATCTATGACTAAAATTACAATGTTAGCGTAAATGGAAATGGGTGTCATTTGAGTTACAAAGTACACACAGAACTGTCTGTGCAGGTGCACGCACACACACACTGACACACACACACCGACATACACACACACTGACTCATAAACAGATAGAACATTCATGTGATTTATAAAGGCAGATTTACCAGTTCTTTATTTACCTGGATTGTAGTATTCTGTGTGCAGTCTTAGTCCTTTCCTAAGTGAAAAGTCATTTTAGTATGAATAACTGGTTATTGTTATGGATCATAAATTGACTTTATGTATCAATGTAACTCTTCACAAATCCTATCTTATAATGTTTCTTTCACGTTTTGTGCTTGATAGGATCAATTTTTTTATTTACGCCTAATACATTTCTATTCATTTTGAAAGGTGTTATCTGGCTTAATTTTACGTGGAAGTAATAGAAAGAAGATTAAAATCAAAGGACATTTAAAATTAAATCCATGGAAATTCAGTCTGCAAGGAATAGATAGTAACACATTACCAAAAACAGTTTCTAAATAAATAAAATTTTACATGTAGATACCTCTGTGTGCACTTGGGTATTAAATTCATGAAAAATGAAGAGGTGATTCAAGTTTGTCTTTTGTATCTCGCCACCAAAACAAGTTTGTAAGAATGGAGAAACTGAACAAGAAAGAGAAGTCATAATACATTGTGCCTCTGGCTATGCTAAGCACTTTTTTTAGAACAATAACTATTTAAGCATAATTATTTCCTTATTCCAAAGTTTTAACAAAGGACCTTCCAAAAATAAGACAATCCAATTCATAAAATTTACTCATATTAAAAATATGGTTTAAAGTATTGAGATATTTAGTGGTAGTTTTTTATAATTAACAAAATATTAATTTTAATAAAAGGAATTTTAGCAAGATAAGTCTTCTTATGTATATTTTTAGGACCTATATCGTTCCATGTAGGTTGTTTAATATGGGTACTACATTCCTTTTTGGGGGGAACATTCCTTTGCCAGGACACTATTATCAAAGACCTTTTTATTACATTTTAATATTTCTAATATCAAACATTTTTATTGCTACATTAAACATTTTCATTAGTATTTATTATCTTTACCTCTGATGAATAATGGAGTTAATATTATTTGCCTCAGGACTTATATATTTAAGAATAGAAATTTTCACCAATAACATTGGCAAATGCTATGAATTTTTCTTTTTTTTTTTGACTTAATATTATAATGAATAGTATCATTTATAATTAAGAATATTGGTTCAAGGGCTCCTGGCTGGCTTAGTCAATAGAGCTTGCAACTCTTGATCTCTGGTTAATTAGTTCAAGCTGGGCCCACATTGAGGGTAGAGCTTACTTAAAATATATATAGAGAGATACAGATCTATAAAAGATATATAGATATCGATCCATATCTATCATTTATCTATTTATCATCTATCTATATATCTATCATCTATCTATAGATTGAGGGAAGGTGCCAAGGGAAAAAAAGGAATGGACTTGACTCTGTGTTGAATATCAGGGGAACAAAACATTCTGCTACCACTTTTTTCCTAGGAAAGTACTCGAATACCTCCACATGGATAGAAAATCCTTACTTTTTCAGCTACATAGTCTTTGACAGCTGTTGTCTTTCTTTCGCTCTTTAATGAACCAGTATGTCCATTGGTTTCTTCCCAGTGTCTTATAATCAGCACTAAGGAATTCTGTCCATCACATTGGTTCTTCAAAGGAAGGATGATCTTGGAGTCTAAAATCTAGCTTCATTTAAAAGTATAAAGAACCAAGTAAGATGTGGGGAAGATAACTTATAGTTATGCCTACTCTTCCTTCTTCTAAGTATTTTAATTTTTAAATTTCAATGGCATTAATTAAACCACTAGAACTCTGTGCATTTTTAGCCATCTTCATTCAATCATTCATGAGAAAGATGCTTATTAAGCTTCTACTCTGTATCAAGCACTGGTGATGGGAAATGTCAGTGTGCAAAACTTACAAAAGTCCCTAAACGGGTGGAGTTAAAGTTCAAGCAATTGCTGGAGGTTAAGTAGGTGATAAAAATGAAATAAAAGTAAGTAATTTTGAATTCCACAAGAAAGTAAGCAATTTTGATTTTGGTAAATACAATGGAAAGGAGAGCAGGTTGTAGTCAATTGCATGTGATAGAACTATGTTTAACACTTCAAATGCACTGGATACATGAATGTGTCTACACATAATGCCCTGATTAACCCTATTGAGTTTTTTAATCTCAATACCACTGACACTTGCAGGGGCAAGCCAGTGCTTTGGAAGCTAGTTAACGGGGTCCTTCACCTCTACCCACTAGATGGCAGTAGCACACCCTCAGTGTGACAATCCAAAATGTCTCCAGACCATGATAAATGTCTTTTAGGGAGCAAAATACTACCCAGATGAAAACCACTGGAAAGCATGAATAAGAAGAGGGTGTTTTTCAGAAGTTGTATCCAGAAAAAAAACTTTTTCCACTCTTGAGAAGCACACTTCCCAGCACATTTTTATATATGCCCTGCCGTCCTGGAACCTGTGTCATAGAGCAACGATTTTGCTTTTTTTGTCTTTATAAAATCCTCCCTTATATTTTTAGTTCATCTTTTTGTATTTTCTCAAAGACACACTAAATTCTTTGTATAAAGTAGTCGGTGTAAATGCATTAAGTTGCCTTTGTCGTTTTTCCCTTTCCTTTCCGCTTCCGTTACCAATCCACTGTACTAGCCTGTGACTGTATTTCGCAATGGAGTCACCGCAGTGCCTCCCTGCCTTTGTTCTCCCATGCCATGATGCAAAACACTGACAGATTAGCCTTCTCAGAGCAGCAACTTCAAATACCACCTTCTAACTTAAAATATCCTCAATAAAGCTTAAACTCTCAAAATCTGCCTAGGTCTTTTGCTCTTTCATCTAATTAGTCTGCTCAAGGGGAGGCAATAGTAATTATTTTCTCACAGCGTACTTTGCACATCCTCACCTCCATAGGATATCCTGTTTCTTTTGACTAGAAGTACTTCCCCTAACTCTTTAGATCTCCTAACTTTGTGTTTTGTGTGTGTGTTATTTATTTAGAACAGTTTTAGGTTCACAACAAAATTGAAAAGATATAAAGAATTTCTTATACACCCCACACCAACACATATGCATAACTTCACCCCCACCCCCAGTATCAAGTATTATTTACCAAAATGGTACATTGTTACCAAGGATGAACCTACACTGACACCTCATAATCAATGAAAATCTGTACCTTTACCTTAGGGTTCATTCTTGGTATTGTTATATCCTATGGGTTTAGACAAATGTCTGATGACATATCCATCATTTAATATCATTCAGAATATTTTCCCTGTATTGCAAATCCCTGGTGCTCTGCTTATTCCCTTCACCCTTCAGCCACACCTGGCAACTACAAATCTTTTTACTGTCTCCCCAGCTTTGCCTTTTCCAGAAAGTCATACAGTTGGAATCATACAGTAAGTAGGTCGCCTTTTCAGATGGTTTCTTCACTTAGCAATATGCATTTAAGTTTCCTCCATGTCTTTCTGTGGCTTGATAGCTCATTTCTTTTTAGTGTTAAATCATATTCCATTGTCTGAATGTACCACAGTATTTATCCTGTAGGTATATATTTATCAGTAGATATTTATTTATTCATCTACTAAAGGACAACTTGGTTGCTTCCATGTTTTGGCAGTTATGAATAGAGCTACTATAAACATGTGCGCACTTTTTCCATGGACCAAGTTTTTAGCAAGGAGTATGATTCCTGGATTGTATGGTACATGTATGTTTAGTTTCATTTAGTTAGGCAAGAAACTGCCAACTGTCTTCCATTTTACATTCACATCAACAATGCCTAAGAGTTCCTATTGCTTCATATTACAGTCAGCCAGTATTCCAGATTTTCACCATTCTAAGAGGTATGAAGTAGTATCTTTTGTTTTAATTTGCATTTCCCTGATGCACTGTGTGTGGAGCATCTTCTCATATACTTATTTGCCATCTGTCCATTTTTGTTGATGAAGTAACTGTTAAGATCACTGGCCCAGTTTTTAATAAGATTGCTTTGTTATTCTTGAGTTTCAAGAGTTTTTTTCTGTATTTCACATGAGAGTCTTAACAGTTTGTCTCTTGCAAATATTTTCTCCTAGTCTGTGGCTTGTCTTTTATTCTCTTTACTTTGTCTTTTACAAAGCAGAAGGTTTCTTTTTATTTTATTGAAATCCAGCTTATTAATTACTTCTTTCATGGCTCATGTCTGGTGTTGTATCTAGAAAGGCAACATCATACCCAAGGTCATGTAGGTTTTCTTCAGCGTTATCTTCTAGGAATTTGATGGTTTCACATTTTACATTTCATCTCTGATCCATTTTGAGTTCATTTTTGTGAAGGATTAAGGTCTGTGTCTAGATTCAGTTGTTTGTGGGTTTTTAGTTTGTTTTTGTTTGTTTCTTTGTATGAGGATGTTGGATTGTTCCAACACCATTTGTTAAAAAGGCCACCTTGTTTCATCTTATTGCCTTTGTTCCTTTGTCAAAGACAGTTGACAATAAGTATGTAGGTCTGTTTCTGGGCTCTCCAAGATGTTCATTCATCTGTTGGTCTATTCTTTTGCTAATATCACACAGTCTGGATTATTATAGCTTTATGGTAAATCTTGAAGTCAGAGTCAGTCCTCCAACTTTCTTCCTCACCTTCAAAATTGTCTTACTTATTCTGGACCTTTTGCCTCTCTATATAACTTTAAAATTTTTGTCAATTTCTACAAAATAACTTACTGTAATTTTAATTGAGATTGCATTAAATTTATAGATCAAATGGGAAGAACTGACATCTTGCCAATATTGAGTCTTCCTATTCATGAGATGGACTAGCTCCACTTTTATTTAATTATTTATTGGCTTCTTTCATCAGTTTTATAGTTTTCTTTATATAATTCTTGTACATATTCTGTTATATTTATGCAGTAAATATATTAACTTTGGGAGGTTCTAATGTAAATGCTACTGTGTTTTTAATTTCAAATTCTTGTGCATTGCTTATATATAAGAAAGCATTGCCTTATGTATATATTTTAAAAGATCTTATTTATTTAAAAGAGAGAAAGAGAGCATGAGCTGGGGGGGAGGGAAGAGAGCAGAGGGAGAAAAAGAAGCAGACTCCCCTGCTGAGCCAGGATCCTGATGCAGGACTCCATCCCAGGACCCTGGGATCAAGACCTGAGCTGAAAGCAGGCGCTTAACTGACTGAGTCACCCAGGCACCCTTGATTTTGGTTATTAATCTTACATCCTGCAACTTTGCTATAATTGCTTCCAGGAAATTTTTGCCAGTTCTTTTGGTTTTTTTACATAGATGATCAGTCATCCATGAACAAATACAATTTTGTTTTTTCTTTCCCAATTTGTGTATCTTTTATTTACTTTTCTTATCTTCCTGCACTGCATACATGTATCAAGTACACTGTTGAAAAGAAGTTAGAACTGTCATGCTTGCCTTGTACCTAATTTTAATGGAAACGCTTTGAGTATCTCACCATTAAGTATGATGTTAGCTGTAGAGTTTTTTAAAGATAGTCTATCAAATTCAGGATATTCCCCCTCTCTTCTTAGTTTCTTGAGGTATTTTTTTTTTTTGCTTTTGTTTTGTTTTTTAATCATGAATGGCTATGGGATTTTATGAAATGCTTTCTCTTAATCTATTGATAGGATGATGTGATTTTTAAAAATCATCTGTTTTGTGACTTGTTACATTAATCAATTGCTTTTCAAATGATGAATCAGCTTTGCATAAAATCTGGGCTAAATCCCAGTTGCTGGTGCTGCATAATTTTTTTTATATATTGTTGGATTCAATTTGCCAATATTTTATTGAGGATTTTTGCAAGAGAGATAATTTTTTTTTTTGCAATATCTTTGTGCAGTTTGGTATCAAGATCACTTGGCTTTATAGAATGAGTGAGGAAGTATTTCCTCTGCTTCTGTCCTCTAAAAAAGATTGTAGAGAATTGGTATAATTTCTTCCTTAAATGTTTGGTAGAATTCATTAGTGAACCTATGAAGGCCTGGTGCTTTCTGTTTTGAAAGGTTATTACTTATTGATGCAATTTCTTTAGTAGATAGGCCTATTAAGAGTGTCTGTTTCCTCCTCTGTGAGTTTTGGCAGATTATGTCTTTCAAGGAATTAGTCCATTTCATCTAGATAATTAAGTTTGGGGGAATAGAATTGTTCACAATATTCCTTTATAATCCCTTTAATGTCCATGTAATCTGTCCCCTGTTTAATTTCTGATATTGTATATTTATTTATTTATGTATTTATTTATTTGTTTGGCTAGAGGCTTATCTGTTTCATTAATCCTTTCAAAGAACCAACTTTTGGTTTCATTGATTTTTATCTATTGACTTTGTATTTTCAGCTTCATGATTTCTGCCCTACTTTTCATTTTTTCTTGCTTCTGTTTACCTTAGATTTAATTTGCTTTTTTTATTAGCTTGCTAATGTGAAAACTTAGATGATTGAGTTTTTCTACTTTTCTTTCTACTTTTCTAATATTTACATTAAGTGCTATAACTTTTCCTCGAAGGTCTGCTTTGCCATATCCCCCAAATTTGGTAAGCTGTGTTTTTATTTTATTTTTACCTTCTGGATCTATCTTTTTTTATAGCAAGTTGAAATTTAACTCTTGCATGAAAACTTTACATGTCATTTATCCAGAGTGATGCAGCACCTCTTTAATGTACACTGGTCTATGTCAGTACATTTTTATCTTTTAATTTTGTTAAAATTTATGGGGTGCCCGGGTGGCTCAGGTATTAAGTGTTTGCCTTTGACTCAGGGCATGATCCCAGAATCCCAAGATTGAGCCCAGCATTGGGGTCCCTGCTTGGCAGAAATCCTGTTTCTCCCTCTTCACTCCCCCTGCTTGTGTTCCCAGTGTGTGTGTGTGTTTCTCTCTGTCAAATAAATAAATAAAATCTGTAAAAAATAATAATAATTTCGTTAAAATTTAAATACTTCATCTTATTTAATTCACCATTAGATGATAAACTCTTTGAAGGGAAATAATAAAACTTACATTCACATTTGTGCCGACCCCAGTGCTCTAAACATGGAAGATAGGCAATAATGTATTAGTGATTTCAGTTGTTAGTTTGGAGTCAAAGAATGTGCACTGAGAGCTTCTGGCCAGGAAGGTGAAATTAGCCGACACAGAAAACATCTACCATACTCATATGCAAACAGTGAATTGAAAAAGTAGGGGTAATTAAAATTAAAAATAATAAAAAAATAGAAATATTCAGGTGCCGGATGTTAAGAGGTTTTCAGGACCACCTTGGAGTATGCCCTTGTAGCTCATGGGTATAGAGCTGTGATTATAGAGGACTTAAAGGACGGAGTTTAATTCTGTTTAGAGGTTTGAATAAAGGCAGTAGGCCTTATGGATCTTGCCTTACACATATACAGCAGAAATTCTCAAAGAAGAAAATAATGAAAGTACCAGCAAGCTCAAAAAATATACAGCACATTAGATCCCCAAATAAGTCAATAATAAAAAATATCTGAAATATGTTTAATGACATCATATGGCAATCAAAGTAATAACAACTAAGGAGCCATTGATAAAAAGGAAACTGAAAGA